>VXAK01021277.1:131-25533 GCA_013399435.1 Arenaria interpres | reverse complement strand
AGGGGAGAGCTGCGGGGCGCTCCAGCCCCGCTCCTGCTGCCGGTCCGGGTTTCCGCGGGTGATGGCTGGGCCGGGCCCGGTGCTCGGGGCCGGGGGGTACCCCCTGGAGGCGATCGGGAGGGGTCCAGCGAGGATGTGCACCGCTGCGTGGCCGGGGCAGCCCAGCTCCAGGCCGAGCCCAGTCATTTTCTCGTGGCTAATGACCCCTTTCTTTGTGTAGTGCTAAAGAGGCTTCTTCAAGGCTGTATTTCTGAAACTTGGAGGTCACCGTGAGAGTCCCTGAGTGCTTTCAGATTGAATTTGGGTCCTGATACTCGAATCTAAGTTTTATACTGACTTAAGACGCAGGGACAGTTTCCAGGGATTTTGTTAATGCTTCATGAAACTACGCAACTGCATTGGACCTGGTTCTTCACCTGAATTCATGGATCCCCCTCCCCCTGTTACATATAATTAGCAGAGATAAGTTCTGAGAGCAAGTGGCTTTCTTGGATCATGAGTCTGGCAGAGTTGATGCCAAGACAGAGCTGAAATGCCCTATTGAGCTCCAGCTGACTTGCACAGCATCACTGAAAAGCATCAGCAATCCTTGGTCACCAAGCCAAGGTTAATTACTGTCCTAATTCTTTTTAAAAGTGTTTCTGTCTGTTAACTCTGTTTTCTGAGTAGTAGTTCAGTGGCAGTAACTGTGTTCCGCCATGTGAGATGTTACTGTAAGCAACCAATCTATTTTATGATTTTAACACTGAAGTCATGTGCTTTGTGATCTCATTAAAAATGAAACAATAACAAATAGTGCAAGCAGAGCATAAATGGATCACTTTCATTTGTGATATCACAGAAGCATATGAAAACAATATCATATTTTTCCCTGTGCATTTTAATATGCTTTAAAATGTGTTCTTGTCGTCCTTTAACGTCCAAGCTTCTGGTTGGTAGGACTGGTACCTTTATGTATCTCTGCAGATGTCTCTCTCTTGTGTCTTATGTATCTTTAGTTAGTGGTTAATGGATGCATATGTCCCGGTGAAGCAGGAAGGAGCATAGTTTCAGATAACAGGTTTAAGATGGCGCTGTTTGATCGTGCAGGATTTTTTGATGTTGGTTGACAAATTCTTGGCATATTGGTTTGGGATTGCAGGATCTCCAGCTCCTGCCTGAGCGCAGTGCATTCTGACAGGGGTCCGGGTGACCGAGGCTGGTTGGAGTCTGTTTAATTCTTTGCCCCAGAAGAATTGATTGTAGCAATTTTGGACAGCAGCTATTTCATTTTTAGGACACGCTGGTGGTATGCAGTTTCTAACTGAGAGCTGGTGAAGACTTCTTAGTTTGTCCAAGCTTTTTCAATTGCACTTTGTTTACATAAGGGTAAAGCTGTCAGTCTTGTGTTGCCGGGGAAACATTAACCCTAACCCTTCAGAAGGTTTTGCTGGCCAGCTGGAGCTCTGTGCAGGTCAGTCCCAAAGGGCTGCGCTGCAGTATTAATGACAGTGCTGTGTCAGAGAACTGAACAGGGCTGGAGCGTTCAAACTCTGTGGTGTTCATCAGTATTTAATTATCAATACTGTTCTAGACATGGTACGGTCTGTGTCAGCCAGCGTTTCTGGTGATGGTACCTACATCTGTAGGTACCTACCAGAGGGGTCATTCCCAGCAGGCAGTGGGTTTTCACTGTCATTTTTCAGGAGGGGAAGGAGTTTACTTGCAAGACTGTACCACTTGCCTTACGGATAGGAGACCAGCTCCTGGCTGCTTTTATTTACTTTAAACATAGTTTCACATTCTTGTTAGAGGCTGCATATCATCTTTCCAACATGTTAACCTGCTCTAGGCAGACCTGCTTTGGCAGGGGGGTTGGACTAGATGATCTCCAGAGGTCCCTTCCAACCCCACGTGATTCTGTGATTCTATGTTAGAATAGACTTTCTTTTGAAAATCTAAATAGATTCTGTCAAGTCTTTCAGTAAAAAGCCCCTTCAATTTTGAGGATTGTTTGGCAAGTGATAGCTGGTGTTGTGTAGTGGGACTTGATATTGCCACTACAATTCCAGGAACAAGGTAGCTTCAGGTGAATGTCTTTCACTGTAAGTTGTAGTAACAGCTATTTTTTTGTCCTTGATTCCGTAGTAGTTTAAAATGACGACAGCAGCAAGGCCAACGTTTGAGCCTGCAAGAGGAGGAAGAGGAAAAGGTGAAGGAGACTTAAGTCAGCTATCCAAACAGTATTCCAGCAGAGACCTTCCTTCTCATACTAAAATCAAATACAGGTTAGTACTGGTTTTTTTTGGTCTTACTTCAAAACAGGCTGGGAATGATTTTTTTTCATTATGGGTGGTACTCTGAAATTTTTCACAGTAGATGTTGATATGCTCGACACTGATCAGACACCAGAGATTGTGCAGTGGTGCTGAATGAGTGGGCTGAAAGTGTAAGTCTCGAAAGCAGACTTAAGAGATCAAATGCATTGCAAGTAATTGGAGAGGTTTAATTTTAGTGGTAGTTATTACTACTGCTTATGGAAATGACTTGTCAGAAGAAGGTGAGCTTCGGAGACCAAGCATTTCAAGCAGTGGAGTGGAAAGAAAGTTGTCATTGGGAACAGCAGGAGCTGACTGAGCCATGGAGGGTGCTGTCACTGCCAGAGCAAGATGGCATGAGAGGAGTGAATTTGAACACATCTTCAAAGCAGGAAAAAAACATCATGTATTTGGCAAAGGACCACTGGGGAAGGACATTAAGAGGAGGCAGGGAAATCGTGGAATAGCACTCGGGCAGCAGTACGTGTTGGAAGAGCTGATGTTGAACACTGCAGGTGGTTCATGCAGGTCCTGGGAGAGGACATTGCTCTAATCAGTGAGAAAGATAATGGGATCTTAGGAATATTTTTCTCTGTTTGAAATGCATAATAAATCTTCATTATCGTTTTGAAAGATTAAATGAAATCTGGAGTCAATGTGATACAGGTACTTAAAATTTATGGTAAATATCTCAGCCTAAAAGTGAGGTTTTTTAATCTAACTAATGTTACTTTTGTCAGTGATGTATTTGTGCAGAAGCTTACCCTTTCAGCTCTTCCTGCCCCTTTGGTTTTGAAGAATATATATGGTTAAGGAAGTCAGAGCATTTTGGAGAATACCAAAATCAACAGCACAAAAAGTGCTGTCGAATGCATTTTGTGTTATGGGAAAATTGCTGGTGGTTTCTTTCTTTAAACAAAACGGGGTTTGGAACACCAGTCTGTTGCTTTGAAAGAAGTGTGTGGAGACAAATATGTAGAGGAATATACAACATATGTTCTAATAAATACCTCCACGTGTGTGTGAGAGAGAGAGATGGAGGGGGCATTAAGTGTCTTCTTTCTCCCAAATACCTAATACAAAGTTGTCTTTGTTAAATTGCCAGGACCACATCGTTGCAGGAAAAGTTCAGTGTTTCATTTCCACTCATGGTCACTTGAATGACACAGGGTTTGGGGGGATTTTGCAGCTATATCAGGGATTCCAAGTTCAGGTTTTTAATTACAAAAGCAAATGAAATACTTCATCATAAAGACAGGCTGTGCACACAATGTGTTTATAATGGCTCAAGTCTGGGTTTCTTCCAGGCACTCTTATTTCCAACACTGGGTTCACAGAAAGGTGAAAGGAATTGCTGTTTGGCTTTATTCATTAGTTCTTTTCAAGATTTCCGCAGAAAATTCAGTGCTGTCTAGGTGGAACTTACTGTGACTTGAATATAAATAGTCTGTTGCTTTTGGCCAGCATGTGTTACAAAAACATGTATTTGCAATATGTTTCACTAAAGTTAGTGTTTTGTCTGTTCTCCCAACTTTTTTTTTTTTATTTTATGGTCATGGGAGATTGTCTCCAATGTCTCTTGGAGGGGAAAAGGTTTGGGAAAAGGTTTATGAAAAGTATGTTCTAGTCTTGGTCTTACCTGTAAGCCTTAGAGACTGTGTTTGCAGCAGCAATTTGGGATGAGAAAATGGTGAGGGAAGTTGACCACAATGCTGGTGGATGTCTGCTAGGACACTGGGCTTGGTCTGCTGGAGGAAAGGAGACTTAGACATAGCTACAAGAGGTAGATGTGGTCGCTCTGTTTTTGTAGGAATTTATGTAAGGTCTTTTAATTTGTTTGAGGGCCACTGGAAGGAGCGTGTGTGTGTGTGTAATATATACAGAGAAGGGGGTTGATGGAGAAACTTATGTCTATATGGTACCTAGTTCTTATTCTGTACACCTACCTGTTTACCCCAGGATTTATTTGCCGCCTTGAAAAAATTGCTCCCAACTGCAGACTGTCAACTTCAGCTTTTTTCCCCTCCCCTTGTGTTGTTTTAGACAGACCACTCAGGATGCTCCTGAAGAGGTGCGTAACCGTGATTTCAGAAGGGAGCTGGAGGAGAGAGAACGGGTTGCTGCAAGAGAAAAGAATAGAGACAGACCAACCAGAGGTAAACAAAAAAAGAAAAAGATCCTAATACCTTTGCATGGCATTGCTCTCGCACAAAACACAAAACTCGGTGTTACAAGAAGTTTTCAGGTTGCAGACAGCATGTCATAAGAGCAGAATTTAGGGTATTGGTCTGATAGTTCAGAGCTGTTGACCTACAAGGGAATGCCTGCTGGCTTTCGTGCTGGCTTCGTGCTCGCAAAAAATCTGGGCCAGGTGGTAGAAAAGCATATGCCATCACGCAGGCCAGTTGGTACGATATGACTGTAATGAATTGGCAACAAGTATGTACAGCCAATAAAGGGCTTTTTCTGAACTTGGGCAAGCGAGACGGGAAGGAGAAGGGGAATGACTCATCCTGTGGTGTTGCAGCACCGGCGCAACAATGAATCTGTGATTCTGTTCAGGTATAGTGATAATTAAAATTAATCCAAGGTGTGGTTTTTGAGAAATACTCAATTATAATATTAAACCTGACAGAATTTAGGTACTGCAGGTTTAAATGTGAAATGTGCAGAGGTATTGTGGGGTTTTCAAGTTCGCAGTGGTTTGAACCAAACTGGCCAACAGTAATGCTTTGGGGTGGTCTCCAATGGGAACCCTCCAACTGGATACACAGAATAAGGATATTTCTCCACATATTTTTCTCCTGCTGTTCTTTCTTCTTGAAGAATGACTTCAAAAAAACTTTTTTCGGTCAAATTGTAAGTTTGGGGATGTTGTTGCTTCCCTTGAGGGATACCTAAATGGGAGTACTAGCATGGACATTAAGATTGATAAGGGAGGAAAAAGTAAGCATAAGCTTTTCTCTCTAATGTAATCTTTGTGAAGATTTTTGCTTTCTCACATTAGATGCTGTTAAATGGACTTAGTTATTCTCTTTTTTTTTTTTTTTCTTTTGTTATTAAAATCTTATGCCATAGAACACACAACATCATCTTCTGTGTCTAAGAAGCCTCGGCTAGACCAGATTCCTGCAGCAAATCTTGATGCAGATGATCCGCTTACTGATGTATGTATCTCTTTTCTGTCTTATTTCCTTTCATTGTCCTGCCTTCAGGATTTTGGTGTTAATAAATGCATACTTTTAGATCTGCTAAAGATGTAAGACAGGTTCCAGCAAATCTTCCCTTTACAGTTACTCTGTGGTGGAAGTTCAGAGGATTCTGGTCCATGCTGTGACAGTATTCTTGGAAAGCTCACAAAAAACTAGGGAACTGAAAATACCACTTAAAGTATGGGGAATAAGTGACTTTTTAGACTTGGTCAACTACTGGGTTAGAATTCCCCTAGAATGCCCATTGCATGAACAGTGGATTCTTCCTCTTCACTCCTCATGCTGATGTCTAGGAGTTAGGTCTGAGGCTTGGCAGTAATCTGAGGGCTTTATAATCCTGTTATATTTGGTCCCAACAATATTGGATGGGGTATTCAGGCACACAGTTATAATCACTTATGTTACAATGGTTAGAGAGGGACTGAGGACAGTCATTCTCTAGTATGTGTCAGCTACACAGCATTTTAATTATAATTTGAATTATAAAAAATTAATTGCAGGCATCCAAAAAGCAAAAACATGATTTTGTCTCAACTTTACTTCACAACAGCAAATAAACCATTTGTATTGTATTTGCTGTTGATACAAGCACCCAAGTACAAAATCAGCCAGTGGCAAATTGGAGCTTTAGCTGAGCAGACCAGGACTGTTTTTATTAAATTAAATGAATGAACTGCTTCTTGTTTCCATTTGTTGCTGTTAGGAAGATGATGAAGATGATGACTTGGAAGACAGTGATGATGATGACACTGCAGCTCTTCTGGCTGAGCTGGAAAAAATCAAGAAAGAACGAGCTGAGGAACAGGCTCGAAAGGTAAAATCTCACCCATTAAAGAGCATCTTTTTGGTTTTTTGCAAACTGGTGTTTATTAAAACCAGTTTGCCTAAGGCACTTAGGATGATTGAGAACTGGTAAACAAAGTAGTGTGCCCTTCAAAACTCTTCTCAAGTAGAGTCTGATGGATTTGTTCTTCTTGTAGCCATTGTACATCCCTATAATCTCTCTATCTCCAAACAGAAACACCATGTTCTGCCCTTGAAAGGGGAAAGAAGTCCCTGTAGTTAGAGACTTTTCCTGTGAGTGGGATCAAATCCTGTGTCGTTGGTTCCTACACCTCCTTGGTGTAAGAGAGGTTGTTGGGGTGGAGCATGTTAGTGAAATCACTGATTGATGAATGGACTTCTTCTGGGGACTGTTTTTGGGAATAGTCTGTTGTAAAACTGATCAGGATTTAGGATGAACCATACTGGCTCTAACGTTGTGTTGCAACAGGGTTTGGAGTCCAGGTATTTCATCTGCATTACTGAATCGCTCCGCCTCTGGTGGTGCAAAGGGAGTGCTGGCATTCCTTATTCTGCTTTTAGTAAGTGCTGTCTTTTTTTAAGTAGGGCTTAAATCATTTTAGTGCTTTTGAAAAATGTTTCTTACTTCAGTTTGAGTAGTTTTGTGTGTTGTTATACATACTTTCTACATGATTATAAAAAAAAAGGCAAACACAAAAAACCCCAGCCTTGTCATCTTTGTGTAAGGTGGTTTTAGAACACACAAAGTAAAGATATTAAATGCTGATCCTTGTCTTTGCTGCTTTGACAACTAAATGTTGTGGTGCCTCTGCTTTACGAATAACCTTATCAGAGCTTAACAAGCATACTTAGAGTTTCATGTTTTTCACAAACGCTCTCCAGTAGAGTCAGCTGGCAGTGAACAGGGCGTAGCGTCTAGCGGACAGTGAGAACAGCTAGGAGAGAATGATGCTTTAAATGCTGTAGTGCTTGACCACTCTTGGGTAACAATATAGAAATTTCTCTTTAGAATCAACAAGGCCTGTAAAACCAGTGAGCAATGCAATTTTGGAGTTAAGTACTTTGGAAGGCTAAAAGCTGTACCATGCTGCGAATTTTTGCTGTAGAGGACTGTTGATACTTGATTCCCCATCTGGCCTATGAGTGGTTTTTTACATTAAAGTGCGTCTGAAAGTGTCTCACGTCTTTATCTAGACGTTTGAAGCACATCACACAGGAATGAGATTGTGTTCTGCGGTAATAACATGGTGAAAAACGCTGGCAACAATTCTTCCGTGTACTCCTGTGTGAAATGTACTAAACTACAAATTGTGTAGTGATGTGTAGGAAAGAGTTCTTGTATAGTGCTTAAAATGAAAGCTTAGATCTGTATGGATTTTTCACTTTTCCTGATAGTTGAAATTATACATCTAGATTAAACAGCACATATATAGTTATGCTGTCACATTTCAGTGTAGAAGACTTTCGTTAGGAAAACAATGGTAGTAAATTGCAGAACAGGCAACCAAGCAGTTGCTTCTCTATTCCTGTGTAGAAAGCAGGAATGTTAAATTCTCAATGAAATCCTTATTTTGTCACTAGAGGGTGCTACAAGCTATGAAGTATTTAGTATATCTCTTTTGCTGTCTCTTAACTGGTACTATTTTTTACTTTCATGGATCTTCAGTAGATAGTGGGTGCTCTACAGGTACTTGGAATTTTATTTTCTTGGGTTTTTTTGAGAGTAGGAAACTAAGACTACACTGATGGAAAAAGTTAAAACCAAGGTGGGGCATAACCTTGGAAAAAGTCTTTGAGAGGAAGGGTCTCCTTAGGAAAGAACACTTATGTATATTAGCTTTAGGGGTGGAGTCTGTTTAGATTATGCCTTGTTTTCCATGGCTTTGAAATAAGATGTTACTGGCAAACTATTTTGTAGCCATTTTATATCAGTACTTTTTCCCTTCAGATATATGGGATTTCATATTAATGTGTATTGCAAACCACAATTTCAACCAAATTTTGTAAGTAACCTTCTATTAGTTATCCAGCTGACTTCAGGATAACATCTCATGTGAAGTCTTAATTGTGTAGTCGCTATTAGTCCTGATCCACATACAGGGACAGTTTACCTGCTGAAACGCTGCTGTCCGTGCTGGTGAGCATGGGTGAGCCAGTGGCAAGGCGAAGGGAAACTGCAGTTTCTTCTTGTGCTTCTTGGCTTTTGTTCTCAAATATCTTTGTTGTTACACAGACAGATGAACATGTCTCTGTGTCTTCTTGAAACATGCCAGGGTTTTAACCAGATGAAGTGGGTAAAATACAGTAATATATCCCAAATGTGTGCCATATGTAATTTTTTTCCCCAATACTTTAGTTATTTTGATTTATTAAAATGCTAGTCCAATTATTTCTGAAACTTCATTTAAAGTATTTTTGTTAATTGTTTTCACTCATCGCTTTGGTGTATTCGAGTTGCTGTGAAAGGATGACTCCTCTTTTTAAAATGAATCTCTAGTGAGACAGCAGTTAAAATCAAAAGATGAGAATCTGTTTGGTTTTTTTTTTTCAGATCATTGTGCTCTCTGTAACTTCCCTTATGTGATAATACCAATTTCCGTAGAAATCCTCTAAATCTAATATTGACAAATATTAGTATTAAGAGGTTCTAACTTCCTTCACACTGATACTTCCCTTTAATCTGTGCAGCAAGTAGTTTGCTACAAGAAATTGGTGTCAAAGCTTGTTAACTTCTCAAAATGCTAAAATTCCCTTGAATTCTGTAGAAACATTGAATAAACACTATAAATGTTTTTAAACACTGATTGAGCACAGGGGGAGTCCTGACTTTTATCACCCCCTCCACAATTTTAATCTCTCAGGTTGTTTCTAGTAGACACTAAGCTGACCAGGAAATTTAAGTTTTGAAAGCCATTTCTGTGGAATAATTCTGGGTCTGTCTGAAAGTAAACTCTAAGTCTGCCATCTATGTGAACTATCCACAGATAGGTTTCATGGAAACATTTCAGTGTTCCAAACTCAGCATTATGATGCTCTTGATTTTCAATTTTCAAGCGCTTCCTTAAAAGGTAAATTGAAATAATTAAAAACAAACCTCAAACCAGTGAGCAGCTGACTGTACACATGCAGTTCCAGCAGAGCTATTTTAACATCCAGTCATTTTAAGCTTATCTGAGAACAGACTTAAAGTTTTTGGGTATAATGACAACAAATCTGCATATAGACACAGCAGTTGTGTTTACTCTGTGTTCTTATTTTTTGAAGTTTCAATCAGTTGAATCGCTGTGTTGCACAGTTAGTAATTTGCATAGGATCAAATAACTGGGAAGGGTCTCTGCATTATTAAATTTTGTTCCCTGCTCTTAAAGGCAGTGCTGTCATAGTTTGTCATTCAAAAATTAGCATTTAAATAAGGCTTTGTGATCATTTTTTTCAGCCTTCAATGAAATGTGAGCGTTTCAGGTTTTTCTTCAGCTGCTCAACACCTATAAGAACTGAGTAGGATAACGTTAATACAATGGAGTCATTTCAGGAATTTCAGCACTTTCTGTAAAAGTAAGCTTGCTCTGTGCTAAGGGTAGGAACTATACTAAAAAAAAAAATAACCATGGTAACAATAATGTTTTTCTTTCCTCTGCGGTCAGAAACAAATATGCCAAGGGACTGTTATTCTTACAGGAAGATAACGAATTATTGTTTAGTTAAGGTTAATATAGTTTTGTCCGCTTCTTTTTTTCCCCCAGCTGTGATGCCACGTGGTGAGTTCAGTTGTATGGTGGAGGCTTGGTTTGAGATCTAATCCATGTAGCAGCGTCTCCCATCTGCTTCCTGGGGGTACAGGACTCCCTCTGCCAGCCCAGTCTTTTTCCACACACCATAATATTCCTGGTCTGTTGCCTCTGCCTCTAACACAGCAGTTACAACGTGGTTGACTTCTGATTCATCGCTGCAGATGGTTGGTGCAATGTGCTGCCATTGAATGCTGCCACAGAGCACTGGAACAGGCCAGTGGTGGTTGCATCTTCATCTCCGGAGATGTTCAAAACCCACCTGGACAAGTTCCTGTGCAACCTGCTCTAGGTGGACCTGCTTTTAGCCGGGGGGTTGGACCACATGATCTCCAGAGGTCCCTTACAACCCCATATCATTCTGTGATTCTGTTACGAGCACAACACTGCTGTCTGTAGTGATGGAACAATCTGTAGTTGGTTGTGGGGTTTTGGTTGGTTTTTTTTTTGCTAAAATGGCTTAGGAGAAGGAAGGGCAGGCAAAGAGGCGTTATTTTGGGAAAGGTGGAGTGAATAGAGAAATAGTATTTTCGCCCTTAGGCTTTTCTTCTGTTGTGGGTTTGTTGTATCCATAGTGTTTGAGCTTAATAAGCCTTTGTTCCACCACACAAAAGAACAATGTAAGCTTTGGAGCAACCTGAGATGCTCATTTTGTGAACAGCTGTGCTTGATGGTGCCTCAGAGGTGTGAAGCTCAAACAGCTCTGAAGGTTATGTCTGGTCTGTTTGGTTTGATACAACCCATGTTCCATTGCCTGCAGCGTCCCGGCTTTCAGCGGAGGAGTGGGCAATGGAAGATTTATGTGGAAAATTCTGAGACATAATGAAAACCTCATTTGGCTGGAGATGAGGGATTCCACAGCTCTGGCCAAAATGTATAACTTAGCTTACGTGTAAACGTCAACGTTACAGCACTGTGAGTTACACCTGGTATTTCCTCCTTGTCGTGACTCTAAGCTAGAAAACTTAGTGTACTAATTGGCTTTTGTTTTATATTCTTTAATAGTTTCTTTGGGAGGTTTTAGTGAAGCTAAATAACAGAAAAAAATCTTCAAGACCAGTCTTCAGAATTAGCTTGCTTCCTGAAACCTGTAGCAAATATGTTGAAATGTCATCCAACCTAGAACAGCTTTGAGCAACTGTATTCCGTAAATAAATTACAATGCGTGCCAGGCCTTCTTTGTAAAGGGACTAAAACTGGCAGTGCCAGAACAGATCTGTTCCCTGTTTGCTTTCAGACTCTAATCTGTTGATCTTTGTCATTAAAGATAAGCTTATTCAGTTTGTTACTACTTCTAGTTGTGCTGCCTGTGCGGGTCTGAAAGGCAGCAGAGTTCTGTTTGGGAACGGAGCTGAGAAACAGCGGCCGCACAAGGGCCCGGGGGCTCTGCAGCATCTCTGACAGGCGATAGGGAAAATCAAGCTTTCAGAATAAGATTCATGGATGCTTTCTGTAACTGTTGCCACTATAAAATAATATTTGACAGCTTCTGTTTGCGTTGTGTTCATAATTGGTTTTAATAATTTAACAGGTGCAAAAGTAAAATCTAATCATTTGAAATTTGCAAGATTGCCCCTACTGTTTCTTCCGGTTACAGTGCAATTTTTGTTACACTCCAGTCCTCTGGAATTGTAGTTGACTCGTGTCAGTGTAGCTCTTTGTTGCCAATTAAAAAAAAAATTTAAACAGAACTCAGTTGAGCTTGAAATGTCAAGTTGTTGGGGTCAATGTACGAGTTTTGTATCCCGGCTTCCACGGTAGTGCAGAGGAGGTGCGGTCACCAGAGCCTGGAGCGTGGTTGGTCTCCTGTGTGTGTAATTCACTGTGAGCCGAAGAGCCATCCTGACTCTTTCTTGTATTCTCTAGATCTCTTCTGGGATGCGAGCTCAGATGCCTACAGGCAAATATCTGGATGTAGATGTCTTAATCTGGAGCTAAATCCTGCTCTTAGTCTTACACTACTGCTTGTAGTGTAATGCATCTTAAAAATGTTTCAATTTTTATTTTCTTTTTTATTTTCTTATCACCATATTTTAACACTTCAGTCTGATAACGCTGTTCTGTTTTGAGAAAGTGAACTGTCAGGCTAATTGAGGCTGAAGGTTATTACATGGGTAATGTAAAGCAGATAAAAGTTAGGATGATGCCCCACATGCCTTTTTCAAATCTTATTACAGAAAAATTAAACGTGCATCTGTGTATAATAAGAACACTGGAGTAGTTTCTACCGTATGTATATTTTTTTAATGATTCTTAATATTAACTGTATCTTCTGGTGATTTGTGTGACTGAGTGCTTTTTGCTTCTCTTCGTCCATGGCAGAGAATGCTGGAACAATCAGCTCTTCAGGAGCTGTTGAGATTAAATCTGAAACAGGGGAAGAGAGGGAAGAACTGTAATTCTCCCCCCAAAAAAGCTGCTGACTGGTTCCAGTGGACTTCTGACCATCAAATAAACACTGTGTGTGGTGTGCATTGTAGTTCGGTATTTGTGGTGTGTGGATGGATTTTCAAGCATCATAAAAAACCAGCGTAAGGTATTTGTGTGTGCCCCAGATAGAGCGGTGCGTGATGCACGGGTTCAGGAACTTTGGATCACGGCCGAGGTTAATGTCTTAGAAATCTGAGGGCGAGACTGTGCCACGCTCCGTGTGCCGCCCTGGGAAGAGTTGCCCTGGAGTTCAGCTCTGAAATGGAAAACTGCCGTGTCTGTTTGCATATCTAGAGCCTGGAAGAAGTTCTCCCTGCAGAAGCATTGGGCAACAGGGGAGTATTAATTTCTCAAAATATTGGGGCTACCTTCTCTTGAGTATAGTCTGGTATCAATTTTTGGTTTGTAGCATTCTTGTTTCCTTTTAAGATTTGTCTCAGACCTTTTGTTTTTCCAAAGTCTCACTTTTAATGGAGGATCAGAGATGAAATTTAATGAGGCAGAGCCCACCTCATTTTGAACAACACAGAGAACCCTTCACATGTTTGCATCCTGTTGTAAATTTGCCTAATGGGCTTAAACAGAGTCTTGTCTCCTCTCAGGAGGTACCTGGAGATCAGTACTGAATTATTTTTTGTGCTTCTACCAGTATCTTAGATTTTGCTTAGTTTAAAATTAGCGCTTTGCATGCATGGGCTGTCTGGTGGTCTGAGAGCTGCCTGAGTTCTGGTGGGAACAAGGCACAGACAGCGGTTAATGGGATTTCACTGCTGTTGGCTCCCCCACATTATGGGGAAAGAAGACAGTAAATCAGAGGTTGGCACGCTGTACAGACGCTGCGTACATTTCTTGTGTGTAGTCCACAGAGGAAAGAAATGTATAATTTGAATTTGTATTTTAATATGGGGAAATTGCTGTTCCTTATCAAATATCTTTGCTGTCCCTGTTTCCTCATTTACTGGGGTGGTAATAACAAATGCAAAGTTGGAATGCAAACGTTGGATTTAGAGCTATGTTTGAAAATGCAGAACTTTAGTTTGTTTGTGTTAATAACTTTTAGCTGCTGCAGTTTGTGTTAAAGCTCCATGGATACAGCAGCAAGGGCAGGTTTTGCCTACGCATGTGTTTTAATAAGGGCATTAGAGGACTGTGCCATGCTCTTCAGCAATATGCCCTTTTGGGGAGCTTTTCCCATAGCACCAGCAATTAATTGCAGCTGGTTGTAAATGTTATTTATGAGAAGCAGCATAATGGCAGGTGTTTTTTCATAACTTAAACTTGGGTAGGTTTCGGAAGGTAAAATATTTACCAGTGATCCTGAATTCTCTAGTATTCATATGTATCTTAAGTTGGTATTGTTCTTAAGAGGGTTGGGGTGTTCTATAGGAATAGTCTACATACCTGATCAGTTCAATTAAAAAACATTTTAAGTTGTGCATAGTTTTAGTAATATATCACTTAGTATTGATTAAATGTTTGAAGCTAGAGAACTCTGGTTAGCATCAGTGTTCAAGTTTAGCACTTAAACCTTGTAAGTGCTATCATCAAGAAAAACATTTCCTCTTTTGGGATCTTGTAACAGCCCTCAGCCATTAATTTGCTGCAGTTCGGAAAAAAAAAAAAGCCAACCAACACCCAACCTTCTGATCACTTTGTCTTTAGTTTCTATCAATTATAAAAGTCATGGTTTGAGCCTCCTGCAGAGCTAATGGGACTTCAGGCACTTTTTAAGTAGAACGTCTTCAGATCATCCTTCAGCACACCGGGAGTGGGAGACCTAGGTAGTCACCCAAATTAAAGAATTTTTTTTTTTTTTCCCCTTCTGGTATTTTCATGAAAGAGCAATCCTTGTAATACATTTGAAAAGTTGTGGAAAAAATATGTTGATGTAAAATGAGTCTTGGGTATTCATTTTGAAGTCTGTGAACATTTAAGTCACTAAATCTATTAATACAGCTCGGAAGCGTGGGCAGTGAAATCTACTTTGTGTTGCCTGTAGCGCAGTGCTTCACTTAGGCTTGAGTTACATGCTTTTGACAGTACAAGCAGAAAAAATTGTTTGTGCTCCTTCATGTTGGAAATCTTAAATTGTCTTACGACATCCCCTGCTCAGTTTCACCTTAAATTTCTCCATATTCTTTTTAATTGGTCCCTAAGGAAGTTGTAGTTGTAAAACCCAAGCAGATTGCTGAAGATAGAGAAGTTTCAACATGCGGTAACGTTTCTTCCACCTTATGAATATTGTATAATGTGCTCTCTTTTCTCATGAGGATAAAGAAAATCTTTTAATCTGTATACAGTTTTTAATATGATAAATATGTAAATGGTAAAGCTAAAATTTAACTGAATATTTATTGGGATATTAGAAGCAAGTAGAGCAGATATAAGTGTCTCTAGATTGACAGTTTATTAGCAATGTTAGGCTCTTTAGAGTGTCTCTGCTTCTATCTTTATTCTACTCATATGTGAGTGTCAGACGCTCTGAAAAGTCTGAGCTAGGAATTAAAACTCTGTCTTTGTGGGTGTTCACAGCTAAATCATGTTTGTCTCTACCAACTGGCTGCGAAGAATGGCCCAGAAAAGTAACATATCCATTTCTGGTTCTCAGGAACAAGAGCAAAAGGCTGAAGAAGAAAGAATTCGGATGGAGAACATTCTGAGCGGTAACCCACTGCTGAACCTCACTGGCCCAGCACAGCCTCAAGCAAACTTCAAAGTGAAGAGGAGGTACTGTGGCCTCTGTACCATGACATCCATCCCCTCGCTCCCTCTTGTCTGAAAATGTCATCGCTGCTGTTGGGTTTTATTTCCTTCCTCGAATCTTGTCACAAGCCGTGTAATGTAGAATTGGGATAGGGGTGCACCTAGTGATTGCCTTGTGCGTTTCTCTGAACAAATCCTCCTGCTACTTGGTGTTTAAAAAAAAAAAAAGAGAAAGAGAGATTGAGAATTGTGTTTGTCTGACTTTGTTCCTAATGATACAAAAAGTAGCAGGACCAAAGTTCCTCCAAAAATTTGATGTTATGCTTCCCTTTAAAATCTAGCTGACTTGCGGGTTTTGTTTATCTAGTTTTTTAATGTAACTGGAACTGATAAATACAGCCTTTTTGTGAATACAGTTCCTGTTTGCAGCTATTACAATTACCGTTGTGCTTATCAAAATTAGGGCTGTTAGATTCAAATTTTTTCTGCTCTGCTCAAATGGTTGTTACTTTCTGTAGAGAAAAAATAACCTTTAATCTACTGATACCCGTCTGCTGGTACCCATTCTAGAAGATAGCTTGGATTAGAAAAATAGAACTTTTTTTCTTAAAGATTAAGATCTAATACTAGGTGTTCTTAGTACATTTAAATTGGAGAGAGAAACTTCATATATATATATATATATTAATTTTTTTTTGTAAATTGCACCTGTTTTTCATGCAAGCTTACTGAAGTTAAAAACTTTTCTTTTCAGATGGGATGATGATGTTGTCTTCAAGAATTGTGCCAAAGGGATAGATGAAACAAAAAAGGACAAAAGATTTGTGAATGATACTCTGCGATCAGAATTTCACAAAAAGTTCATGGAGAAATATATCAAGTAGTACAGTTTTATGTGCGGTGGTGCTGAAGGACTTGGAAGGTCATGGTTGTTCCCTCCCTCTCCCTTGAAATTCAAGGCTGAATGCTTGGTCATGAATTCCCAAATGCTTTATCAAGATCATCGACAGCTTCATAATTAGTGATTGCTATGTATCTGGCGTTTTTATTCCTGCAGCATGTTTTCCTTTTCAGTTTTAATTAAACCGGTTTGTGTTTCTGTTCACGTGCGTTTACTTTTACTGGCCGCCTTGTAAATGGTAGAAGAGAGAAGCTGGTTTGCAATAAATACTTCTGATTGTTTCAGTTGCTTTCCAGAACAAGCTGTGTTTGTAGTGGTGGTGGTTTGTACCTTATGCAACTTATAGAAATGTCAGTATTACCCAAGATGGGTAATTAGATGAGTATGATAAACACTGTGAATTGAAAGGAGCTGTACTTTCTGCAGCAAACTGGACTTACTTTCTCTTCATAGCTAGTTAGAAACTTAGTTAATAATCGTCTCTCTTAGTTTCTTCTTACGGTCAACCACGTGCTGGTTTGCTGGGGTAGCTGCAAGTTCTTAGCAGACCTGTTTTCTGGGCTCAGCACTTACGGGGTGATCCCGTACAACGCTTGGGGCAACACTGGGGGGGAAATGTGCTGTGGAACCGTGGGGTTTTCTTTTTCCTTCTGAATAACCCGTCGCAGTGCTCGGTGCCTCAGACGCAGCCACGTCTGTGTGTGGTTCAGTACTAATAGCGTTGTCAGAAACTGTCAAGTGAGTCTTTTTATTAAATGAGTAATCTCCTCAAGATACCATAGTACACTTTGTTTACTTCTTAGATGTCCGTGTTAACACTTAATATGACGGTATCAAATATGAATGAATGAAAAAAATCTAAGCTGTGAAGGCATTTCTACCCCCTCTTCAGCCATCTAGGTTGCATTTGAAATCTTGGCCAAGTGATGCACTGGATACGAACCTAATTTTCGCAAAACGTAGTAGTTACCTCTCTGACTAGGAGGCTACAGTGGCAAAACTCGGATGTCTTTATGTAGAATTCTTGTTTTTTTCCTTGCCTGGGTTATGCTCAGTCTAGTTATTCTTACAGACACCATTTCATAGGAATGCTGTTTTCGAGCTCGTAATTTGAAAATATCAGGTTTTCTTTTTAAGAGGGTAAACGCAGAGCACAATGTTTTAGATTTTTGTTGGGCATGACTCTAGTATCCTGTAAAATCTTTCATTAGCTTTAGCTGTATTTTCCACCCTTTCATTAAGCTGTGCGTAGGGTACCAGTGCCAGCCGCTAATACCCGTATTGACTTGGAGGTGAGATTTCCAGCGAGCTTAAAGTCATGTGAGCTCCTACAGCTACTGGAGGAATCTGTGTTTGTGTCCCTCCTGCTGCCTGCCCCTTGATAGTGGTGATTCCTGGGAGGCAGAAAAATGGGTGTAGTTTGTAAATCTCTAAATTAAAGCTACTAAAATCTTGGCATATAGGCAACATACTTAGAAGGGAAAAAAAAAAAAAAGTTAAGAGCTGTGCTTGTCAGAGTCTGGCAGAGGAGAAGGCAGCTGCTGCTTTAGGTCTGGCCCAGCAGCATGGTTGTCATGGCAGCATGACATGGTCAAATACATTGGTCTCAGAGTATTGCAAGATATAATCACTGTGCCAGAGTGAGCGAGTGAGCGTTCGGTTTTATTGGAGAAGGTGGGGGGGGCGTAGTTGAAAAGCCAGTTCGAAGCCTTCATGGAAATCCTAAGTGCGTAATGCCTTCGTTTGTGTCTCTGAAGTAATGTGACTCTTTTCCTAGAGAAAATAACTGACTTTAAGGAGTCAGGTGGCCGGGATTGGATGAGCTCTTCTTCAGCTGTGTGGGCAGTTGCTCTCACACCTGGAAGAACATCCCTTTCTTAAACTTTTGCGTAATGCCTGGGTGTACTCAGTCATTTTTTCCAGTAGTTCTCTCCCTCCCTGGTCCTGGAGAAAGAGCTGCAGGGACTGTAGGGCTCCAGGCTGCAGCTTTACGTGAGGGGGTTTGTTGGGATCAGTGTTCACCTCAGCCACAGAAGTTGGGTGACGCACTGGAACAGGTTGCCCAGGGAGGTGGTTGAGGCCCCATCCCTGGAGATATTAAAAGTGAGGCTCAATGAGGCCTTGGCCAACCTGGACTAGTTGGGGGTGTCCCTGCTGACTGCGGGGAGGTCGGACTAGATGACCTTTGGAGATGCCTTCCGGCCTGGACCGTTCTATGATTCTATGAATTTGCAGTTCCTGTTTCTAACCTCCCCCCCCCAAAGCTTTTGTATTTTAGCCTCCTGCAGTGTAAGCTGACCCACAGTCTGAGGACTCAGCAATACACAAGCGCATGTTGATAATTAAGGAATCTCAAGCCTTATCTCTTGGTGGGTTTTGCATCAGTAACTACTGAATTTTTTTCACCAGTGCTGGAAAACTGTAAAGCGCCCTGTGCTTTTTGTCAGGGAAGAGCCCCGTGCTTTCAGTGTTGATGTTAAATTTTCTCCTGTGCTGCTTGTTCTTCATCTAGAAAAAGACGAGTGGATCATTTTTTTTTTTGTAAAACCACAGTGTGACTGTGGGTTTAAAAAAATACGTATATTAAAAAAATCAGTGATGTTGTACCCCTCTGCTCCCAGCACAGCTTCTTCCAGGAACCTCTTTTCAGTGTGACAAATGGCGATCAACAAAGGCGGCGGGGCTGCAAGGCAGCTGTTCCAGGAGGAGAAGTGTTAAGAAGGAAGTTAACATTCAGTGCTTCGAGGAATGCAGTGTTTTACAGTTCCTAGCAATCGGGATGGTTTAATCCTAGTTTTTGCAAGCAACACCTGAACTCGCCGTAACTGATGGCTTGAAGCAAAGCCTCTTGCTTTATAAACAGGTTTCCCCTTGTTTATGGTTACCTTCAGCGTGAGTTGGAACTGAAAACCAGGTTCTATTTTCCATAGGGACTAACAGTGAAAGGTGTTTTTTTAAAAGCCTTGTCTTTCAAAATGTGTCTTGGAATATGTTTTATAGTTCTAAAGGGATTAATCATATAAGCAACAAAGCTTAATGATAGTCCTGCAGCTGGGAATAGTTGAGCTGCGTGCATACCAGGTTCTAAAATGTTTAGTGTCTATTTGCCTTCCTCAAGTACATGGCTTATTAAAGGCTTCTTATTGCAACCAGCAAAATTACCTGCGTTTTTCAGGATTTCACATAGTCATAGATACCATGTAGGCATCCTATGAATTTTTAATATTTTTTTTTTATTATTTAAAAAAAGCCATTCCGGTGAATGGAACTTTCCAGTTCCTTTGTTAACTTGGGTTTTGTTTGAACTAAAATGCTGGGGCAGAGGTGCCCTGGTTCTTGCTGTATTTACCTTTGGGTGCCTCGTGGGCAGCCCAGCGGGTGCCCGGTGTGGTGACAGCCCCCTGTCTCCTTTCCCCCGGGCCCCTATCAGTTCCCACTGAACTGCTGAAATTTCTCTCTGCTTTTTTTTTTCCTACAGCCACAAATACCTTGAACTCTTTCATGCTGGGGGGGAGATGTGAGCACGGGGTCAAACCGTCAACTGGATGGGGGATGTTGCCTTGAAGCACTTCACTTCAAAGGAAGATGTGTAGGATTGAAGCCTCGAAGGGATGTGCTGCTGCTCAGAAAGTGCTTCAAGCTCAAGTGTTTATTCCTCTCTGCAGCCACGGCCACTTGGAGCCTCAAGCCTTAATTCTCTTCTAAGGAAAGTCAGAATCACACGTAGGGGCTTCTCTGATTTTATTTCTTTCTCAGTGCCTGGTGCTCTGCAGTACGGATTCAGGGGGAGGGAAAGAACAAGCCCACAGAAATTTTTCCATCTGGGGAGTCTTTCCATCTTCTGACAACTTCTAGCATGGGATTTTGTTAGTTGTTGGCCGAGAACAAAACTTCCTGCCAAATTTCGTCTTGCTTACTTGGGAGGAAAATTTTGGGATGCTTTCTTCGGAGAAATAAAGTCTGTGTTTTGTCCTAAGTTTAGCTCTTTTTTCCCTGGGCAGGCTGACAGATCGTCACGTTTAGCCACAAAGGCAAATGCAGCCTCAATACGGTGCGTTGCGTCCCCCAAGACACGGTTCAAGCGGAGCATAAATAGGCATGTTTGGAAAAGTCATGTTTCCTAAGAAAGGCTCATCTCAGCTGTGTTTTTCAGTTGGGGATAAGCAGAAAGAAGAATGATGTTTCCCTAAGTGTCCAAGTCACTAATTTTAAATAAATAAATAAAGATGAATCTTTAAGCTGTTTAATCACAGATATATTTTACCCTTCTGCTGCTTTCTTCCTTTGACTGAGATGATGGAGGTTGGCTTTGATGAATTTCAGACTTGGCTGTGTTTCCTTTTCCAAGGGGGTGTAGCTGAAGACAAATAACGGCCATACTGCGACGGGCAGGGAGGCAGCATTGAAAATTAAATAGTGGCTATGTCTAGTTTTTAAATTTTGCTGCAGTTCAAAGATATACGATAAAAGCATGTGTGTGCAGTATGGGCTTGGGTTTTTGTCCTCGTTTTTTATCCTCTGACCAGCCGTTCAGGAGCAGAAGATTAATGTCACTGATCTTATCAAAATTTGCTCCTTCAAGTGGGAACTGCGGCTTGGTGATCTTAAAAAACAAACAAACAAAAAAAACCCCAAAAACCCCCAACAAACAAACAAACAAACAAACAAAAAAAAAAAAACAAAAACAAAAACAAAAAACCACACAAACCTATTAGGAATTGTAATGTTCCTAGTGCAGCTCTAACCAGAAGGAAGAGTCATCTGGATCTAAACAAATCCTATCTCCCAACAGGAGTTGGGAGAAACTCCCAAATCCCAGTTTGCCACCAAGCCCAAGAAATACCTTCTGGCGCGTTACAGGAGGGAGAGAAACGAAGCCAAGAAAAAGGGGTAAGTCTGGTTGCCCTCTGTTGAAATCAGTAGCATCTGGGTAGGAAAATAAGCTGATTTCTGAATTGCACTATAATATAATTTTATATCTGGCAACAGAGGTCTGTTCTGACAGGGTTTATGCACACGGGGGCTGTGCTGCAAGCTGTGTTCTCGAGTCTCAGCGCTCAGGAGTTTGGTGAAGGGCAGGATGGAGACGGACTGTTCAGTCCCACAAAAAAATTGCATTTGGGGGCCGAGGGGTGAGCCCTTCTCCCCTCTGTCCCTGCCCGCTGCCGTGCCTGCAGCTCTGCCCCTTCTGCACCTTCAAAGCGATTCGTAAAAAACGGGCAGGGTTTCAAGCAGCTGGTCCTCCTCCATGGAGAAAGGTTATTTTTACTGCACCAGGAGAACAAGCTGTGAGTTCCATCTGGACAGAGATGGAGGTAGATCTGCCGGTTGGTCTGCTTGCTTTCAGATGGGGACCCGGGGGCTGATCTCTGTCCCTTGGGGTGGCCCAGCTGGATTTGGTGGCACAGGAGTTGCTGGGACTGGTGGTGTGCGTGGATAGTGTGATCTGCTGAAGCCTCAAATCCTGCCCATCACTTGGGTGGATGATTGAATCCTGGGGCTAAACTGATGGATCTTCCCGTTGTGGGATAAATTAATTCTCTGAAACAAGACTGAAATCCCCACAAATCCTTCCTCTGATGTGCACGCACCCCAGACATCCCGTGTTCCTGTGTGCCATGTAGGAGCCCCAGATGTGCTGTCATGGGGACACCAGCACGATTTAGAGCTCTGTAAAAGTTCTTGCTGAATTTGTCTTTCTGGTGCAGACCAATGTCACACAAATGCCACGATCCTTTTGGATAACAATGGGCTTCAATAAAACCGGCCATGTAGCGGAACTCATGACGTAGTTTGCAAAGGCTGATGCCCCCAAGCCCTCAAGCCTGGCGTGGGATAGTCTCAGTCTTCTCCTTGATCTGGAGGGGCCCTGCAGCAGGAGGCTGCTCTGAAGCCAGGCAGCAAGGGAGGTTGTCAATACGAGACAGAAGAGTGGAAGGAGTTGGGGTCCTGTTGGGTTTTTTTCTGATGAACTATCACTTGAATTTCTTAAAGGACTCTGTTAAACCAGCTTTCCCCAGCAAAGCCTGCTCCTGCTACCAATACACAGGTTCATTGTGTTTCTCACTCTGAGGCTTGTTCTGGGCAGTGCAGCAAAGATGGTGAACGTTGTGGTGTGGTTTGGTTTGGTTTGGTTTGGTTTGGTTTGGTTTGGAGGACGATGCTTCACTGGACTGTTTTTCTGAATTCAGACTTTCAGGGCTGAATTAATTTCAGTCGGAGGCGCAGGTAAGCTGATGCTAACGACAATGAATCATGTTTTCTGGGAGCTTTAGAAATTATTCATAGATGTTAAAATCGGTAGCTATGTTATGCTCACCTCCTCCTTTAACTTATGCTTGCTTTTCAAACACTGGCTTTTAAAAAATGTATATTCTCTCTTTCAGTGCAGACAGTGAGAGAAGGAATAACTTCAGAAAATTCCAGATCCAAAGAATTTTTAAAAAGCAAATTAACTGTGTAACACAAATTAATTGTGTAACACCCCTTTCTGCCATTTGTTCCAATAAAGAATAAAAGATGGTGTTATGTAGGTGCTAGAGCAGGGGATGATAACCAGGACTCACAGATCCTGTTTCCAGCCACTAACCCAGGATGGTGGCCTGGTTTTCGTACCCCTTGATGGACTTCCAATGTAGATCTTGTTCTGTTTGTGGAGTCAGGCATGAAATTAAGGGCTGAAACAATGATTTCAGCCCTACTCTGAGATGTGAGGAGAGCAGGGTTAGATTTGTGTGAACTAAACCGTGTCGCTAGGCACCACATCTGCCCAGATTTAAAAGATGGGTAGACGTGGTGCTTAGCAAGACGGTTTAGTGATGGGTTTTGTTAGTGTGAGGTTGATGGTGGACTCGATGACCTTAAAGGTCCCTTCCAACCTAGACAATTCTATGATTCTGTGAATTTGCAGGTGACTCAGGCGCGTAAACCTTTCCAGTCCAAACCCTGGGTGCCCTGGAGCAGAGAGCAGGGTGCTGGCATCCCAGCTCTGCCCAGCTCCATTCCTGCTGAATGGGGCGCACCTTCACCCCTGCACTGCTGAACTGTGAGGAACAAAGCAAGGACCCACCTTAGAGCATCCAATGGCTTTGGTGGTCAGAACAGAGACGCAGGAGGTTTGAATTACTGTTACTGGAGGCAGGGGATGGAGCGAGAGGTGCTCAGCATTGGGTCAGTTCATGGCTTACACACCCTCGGGTCCCTCAGTGTGGACACTACTGGCCACCTGTGGTCCTGTGGCAGGACCTGGGAAGCAATGTATTCTGTCAGTCTCGGGGGAGCACTGAAGTGAGACACAGCAAATGGTGCAGAGAAGGCATGTGTTGGTGCAGATGGAGGCTGGGCCACGCTTGGGTGGGCAGCGGTCATGGTGGGGGGATGCGACCACCCTCAGGGACATGCCTGGGGTGGCACTGGCCTGTCTGGGCTTCTTTCCAGGTCAAACTCCTGCAGGAGGACAGCATTGGAAGTTCCAGCCTTTAGCATTAGGACTCTATTAAAATTACACGTTGTCAGTGGCAACATTTTTTTGTCAATTAGCAGGGATCTGTCTCAGAAATATATTTTTAATTTTACTCTTTCTTTTAATAGAAAACTGCCACCAACTGATGGTTACAGATGGGAGTGTTTATGGATAAAGCCGTTCCTTGTCATGCTGCTGCAGCCTGCCTGGCTGGCTCCTCTTCGGCTTTTGTTGGTTTGCAGTGGGTTTGTTCTTCAATTTCAACCATTTTTTCCCCAATAGTTGCTCCTTGCCAAGAATATCAAATCTGAGAAGCAGGGTAAGCGTGTTGCAAGAAAACAGAGAGATGCCACCAGGCGCCTTGGTACAGGGGAATGCGAGGAGGGACTTGACGGAAGACCTGGAAGGCATTTGGACCAAGCTCAACTGGAGATGGACACAGCAGAACTATCAGATGCAGAAAGTTAAAGAAAAAAAGAAGACAAAATGGTGAAAAGAAGTAAAGGGAAAAAATCAAGAGATAAGGAGTGTGAGAGGTGAGCAGAGAGACAGACATGGAGAAGCTGTTCCCCCTCCTGTAACGTGCCTTAGCCGAGGAGGTGATAACTCACTAACTAGGGCCAGATGGACTCGTTTGTCTGCTCCCCGCAGCTCAGCAGAACTCGTTTCAGCTGCCACAAAGGATGAGCTTCAGACCTTCAGTGCGGATTGTTGCTCTGTTGACAACCAGTTCAGGGGCCTGTCAACGGGTTTCCGAGGCACTCAACGACTGCGGGAAAATGCTGAGAAACGTCTGAAATTGTGGTCAGTTAAGAAGCGTCTGAAAGGGAGCTTTTGAAGATCTAATTTCTGTCCCAGGCTGCTTGAAAATCAGATCTCTGGGACATTAATCCTGTGACTGGCGTGGCTCTGGTTTCATCCCAGCATTACACCGCTGGCTGCGGTGGAGTTATTCTTGGTCCTCGCTGCTGTGAATGGGAGAGCGAGACCAAGATATTTCTAAATACTTGGGATTCTTTATTTATTTTTTTTTTAATTTAAGTGAAATGTGTTTTCTAAGTGGAAATAACAATAAACTAAAGACTTTTTTTGGAATATCCTGAACATCCTAAGCTTCAGCTGCATCTTTTCCTGCTGAGTGAAGGGAGTCTGGGGGGATGAGCCACCACCCCGCCAGCCACAGAGACAGGGAATAACTGAGTGTCTGAGAGCACCAGTGGCAAATCAGAGGTGGCAGCTGGGCTCTAGAGGGACGGGTTGATGCCGAATGCCATCGTTATGGGACTAACCCAGCAGCTGCTCTTCCTGAGGAAAGCAAGTTAAAAACTCCCCCCTCGAGTTTTCTTTGCTGATGTAGCAGCAACAGCGGAGACGTGGGGAGGGCAGGGTGGGAGTGTGGAGGACACAGTGGGACCAGCACTGAGTTTTCAGCTGAGCCAATTTCTGCCAGCAGAGGAGTGAGTCCAGGGCTTGTTTTCTCCTCCTGGCTTTAAATTCTCTTCTGTCCTCTGTAATGCCTACATTTTAAAGAAATGCAAAGCAGTAGAGATCTTTTTTTTTTATTTTTTTTTTTTAAATCCAGCATTCAAGGTGATCGTCCCCCTGTACTCGGCACTGGTGAGACCCTGCCGCGAGTACTGTGTCCAGTTTTGGGCACCTTACCACAAAAAAGACGTTGAGGTGCCTTCCCCAGGCACCTTAGCAGCACATGGCTGGCAGCAACAGTGGTGACAGACACCCCAAAAAGCATTGAGGTGCTGGAGCGGGTTCAGAGAAGGGCAATGGAGCTGGAGAGGGGTCTGGAG
>VXAK01021276.1:11208-60350 GCA_013399435.1 Arenaria interpres | reverse complement strand
CATAGAGAGGCGGCGGCTGGAAAGGCCGCTGCCGCTCTGGGCCCGGCGTCGGTGATGCGGGAGGACCGAGGGAGGCGCGTCCGCTCCCGGTACCGGGCGGCGGTTTGGGAGTTATTTGAGATACACGCCAAGCGGCGGCATGAAAGGGTGTAGCAGCTCGGAGATCCTGTAATTCCAAAGGAACTAAACACTAAATGCGTAAAAGCCTGCGACAACTTTTAGAGCAACCCGGGCAGGTAAAAATGGAAACATCGATTTTCCCCCTTTTATTTTCTCTTTAATTCAGTTGAGATCATAACGCTCCCGTCTCCAGCCCCCGCACGCTGGTCCCGGCGGCACAGGGCCTGATGTGGCCCCGGTACCACCCCAGTACCCCACTCCCGCCCCCAGGAGTCAAGACCAACAGATTTTTGGAGAATTTACTCATAATTTATGTTCTCCCTGGAGGAGATGTAACCACTGAAGAAAAGTAAACCGTATATACCCGTTAGAACCGTCTTTAGACACAGCCCACGTCTAAAGTGTCTAACAACAAGCGTTTGGTCCTTCTACACGGCTACGAGTTTGGGGTTTGGCTTTTTCCCTTTAGTGGGATATAGGACACGGGTTCAAGCAAGTTTTAAGGCTTAACCAGCTATATAAAAAAAAAAAATCTTCTATAATCACACTCCTATAAGCAGAGCGTAGTTCTTTGCAGTTTTGGCTGTGTTTTCAAACGGCCTGCATAGGACTGTCCTGTATTCCTGAAGGAATCCCAGGGTTAGATGCAGACTCTGCGCTCCTTCAGCCGCACGCCGGCCTGAACCTCTGCCAGCGCTTCCTTCCCAGCACCGGGGCTAAAGCTCTTTGGATGGACTTTGCGCTGCGCTGAGCTACCACTGATAAAGGTACCAGGATACTAAAATAGTGTTAGATGTTTGTTAATGTTTAACTGCCAATAATACAGTGGCCAGTCTCTATTTGGTACTAGCCTTCCTCATTTAGAAGGCAAACAGACGGCATGGAATGGTAACCGGTTTACATTTTCCAAAGCAAAGGATCAAAGCGTACAGTAGCTATTGTTGCCCCACGGTAAGTGCTTTTCATCTCATTGTGTAGACACACCATACTTGTAACATTTTAGTGCTTCTCTGTGCTTAATGTCCTCCTTTACTAATGTTTTAGCTCCTATATTTAATTTTTGAAACACACATACTGTTCATAATTGTGAACATCTGAATCCCATGCAATTTTTGAGTAAGGTTGCGACAGCCAACAACATTCTAGCTCCCATCTTATGCAACGACTGGATTGATACTGGATTGAAATCAATCACACTGTCACCTACACTGAATGCAAAGCCCTGCTCAAATCACTCCAGTAATTATGATTGCAACACCAGATCAGAACAAAATTTTCACCAGACTAAGTATATGAATGGCTGCACACAAAAGTTTTTGCCTAATTTACAGCTGCTACTAATCATTCCACTTACTAAACATTACATTTCATAATTCAGTTTACAAGTGAAACAATGGAGAATCAGAAAAAACAAGTTCAGACCAATGAAACGAAAAAGATTCTTGCAAATGACACTGAAACAGTGATCTCTAGGTTTCAAGGGAGGAGTTTGGCTTTTTTTTTTTTTAATGAGACCATTGTAACAACACAGTGGTGTCACATTGCAGTTCCTCAAGAAGGAAGAAACAATTGTACACACCTCCTAAAAACTGCAGTTAGTGAAGAGGAAATTACAGACCTTCAAGTTTAGTGTTCGACTAACCGTGTTGAAAAACTGAGAGTATTCAGAAAACATAATAAATTAGAATATGTGTAGAAAAGTAAGAAGTTATTCCAGTAGTTTACAAGAGAACATTACAAATACATTTCAAGAGTTCACAAGGAAGTACAGCCACAGTATTCTTAGTAAATATTTTCTTTAAATCCAGCTCTAGCATTCCATAAGGTGTGGCATAAAAACAACTGTACATCAGAATTTTAAGACCTACCCATATTTGCTAATGGTGGGCTCAAACTCCTAGTGTCAGTTCAAAACAAGAAATCGCAAAGAACTTCTCCACACAAGAATTTTAGGTATCATTAACTTTAATATAAATCTTTTCCCAGGTGCTACTTCTCAGTTACATCGAAATGTAATTTTTTTTTAATATTTTATAAAATATCAGAGTATTTGTTAATCAACAGGGGAGGTTTTTTGGTGGTGTCCCCACCCTCCACCAGTGCTTCAGCATTAAGAAAATAATTCCCAACATCACTGGACTAAGAATGCCTCTTTCTTAGAGTCATCATACTACATCATTTGCAACTATAAAAAATGATGAAAATACAGTCACTGTAAATTGGGTATTTACACTATAAACAACTTCTACTACATTTGCAACCTTGCATCAGTAGTTTACAATAGATATTTTAAAAGCACCCTTACAAACAAAAGTATTGCACTGGCATCATAAAAATTCACAGTAAGTTTAACTTCCAGACCTTGGTAAAACAGTGCAAGAGCTTTTCATCGTGCAAGAGCTTTTTATCTAAACATTCCCAGGTTAGTAAGAATAAAAATTTAGAAAAATCCATATTAGACGCTGCAGTGAGTTTTCTGTGAATCAGGTTTGTTTCTTTTTTGGTTCTCACTTCTTAAGAGATCTAGTTTATGTTTTGAAATGGTGAAAAAAAAACACAAAAAACTTTCCGGTCCAACACTGAAATAGGTGCATTTGGCAGAGATATGGCTCTATGTGTCCATTTTATAGAGAGTCCACAATGGTTGCAGTGATCGTTCAATAATGAGAGAATCCTATTGCATTGAGTAGGGAATTCTCTTTCCATAATTTGCAGCACTTCCTCCACTTTTAGAGGCAATATCTTCGATAGTCGTGTCTTCAACAGATCCTGAAGATAATACGTTAAGAAAAGGTTACTGCAAACAAGTTTTAGAACAAATAGTCATATAAAACTCTAAACTGTCATTTGAAGTAAGTCTTAAAAGTATTTTTCCTCATGTTTAACAGCCAATTGGGACTCAAATGAAAGACCCATTAAGTCAACAGCCCATCTCCAATGGTGACCTAGCGTGGATGCCTCAATATAGGCAGAAGAATACAGCATGCAAGTAGTATCTCCTCAGGATATTATCTCAGTTGCCACTTACTGCCTCAGGTCTTCCAGAACCAAACATATTATATCTTTCCGTCTCTCCTGTTGTTTCCTCTGGCTTTTCGAATTAGTAAATTTTTATCTGTCGCACTGTCCCATGTCAAATAATCCCACACTTCAGCTAAATAGCACACAAAAACTCGTTGGTTCCTGCGTTGTCTTGGGAAAGCCATTCCCTATGTACCTTTTCCGTACACTTGTGGCTCTATAAGCCTCTAGAATATTTTAGACTCTGCATCTTTTTTCAGGCTCAAGGACCCTAATCTATTTGTTATTCCTTTTATAGATTTCATTCCAGATCTTGAGGATTCTTCCCCTTCTCATTCACTTCTACTATAATTTATAAGATAGGAAATTGGAACAGTATCCAGTATCCAGAACCAGAAAATTATTGAAATGACAAAAACACAGAAATAGTTT
This sequence comes from Arenaria interpres, assembly GCA_013399435.1. NCBI lineage: Eukaryota > Metazoa > Chordata > Aves > Charadriiformes > Scolopacidae > Arenaria > Arenaria interpres. Next base: position 56,777 of record VXAK01021276.1, on the reverse strand, counting down.
ATGTGAAGAACAAGCTTCCTTATTAAGGCAACAGTTAATTTTCCAAACACTTGCACTTTTTCTTTTTTTTTTTAAATAGTAGGAGAAATCTGAAGTTAATGGCTCAGGAAGCTTTTCTAATGGCCAGTAGGGTGTTGGGTTTCTTTGCTGGTGTGGCTTTTTTTTTTTGTGGTGGTGGTGGTTTTTTTTCCCCCTCCTCTCTCTTGACAATATCTGCCCAAACATGTTTAACCCGTTTGGTTAAGTTCATAAATATTTCCAGCTGGGGAGAGGATTTGGTCTATCAGTAAGGGATGATCTGATTCAGACAGTTGTTTTACGAGAAGATATAAGGTACTTCAGACAAACTTACTTCAAAATGGAACACTGAATTATCTTTGGAGGTGCAACAATTTGCTACCTTTTATTCTACCTTGAAAGTTAAAATCACGAAGTTTATGTTACAATGTGTAACAATTATGATGTATACACTCCCTCTGTTTTGGTTTCTTCTGAATTACAATTACTAATGCAATTGTACCGAAGTTCGTTTACTGTCACATTAGAAGCTACTGTTTACTTGGGAGAACTTGTAATAAAGCACTCTATGTATCAGTCTCTACAGGAAATAATAAACCATATATCATTTCTAATTAAAATCAGTAACAAGACTTGAAATATTTAAAAATAATGGATAACTTTCGCGACCAGAAGTCCATTACAACAAAATACACATCTACGTACACATATTTAAAGTAGGACCATCTACAGAGATGGCACATTATTTACTGAACTCAATACCTATAATTGCCTAACCTTTTTCATCTAATGATTATGGCATAGTCATTTACAAAGATAATTTCTTCCCTATAAATATTGAACTCTGACAATTCTATTTAAGAAAAAAATGTCTAAAAAGAGGAGGACTCATTTTCAACAGCCCATTTTCGGCTTACAGATATAGTTAATAATAAACTAAATAACAGTAACAAATCTTTTAAAGTTCTATTGCTGCTGTTCTTTTCCACCTCCTACAAGTTTTCTACTAAGCAATAGTTATCTATATTCTATGTTAGAGCTTCCTCTGAAGAAAATTCTGTGGCTTTCAGGAAAGACAGTTTACAACAAAGTTCATGTGAAAATCATCAAGAGTAGCTTCAAGATTTAGTTTCAAGGAGCAACAGAAAAAGCTGACCTTGTACACAGTGAATCAGAACTGCAAGACGTTCAGAATTCTCAAGCAGTTCAGACAGCGGAAATTGTTTTTACAGTTCCTTCAGAAAAGGATTTTACATACAGAAGTGAAAGCTTGACCTTTTTCTTTCCATTTTCAAAGCATTGAGCATGCTTTTCTTCCTGAATAAACATGGCATATTAATGACCGCAGTGGGGGTACTTTGAAAGGCTTGATGACCTTCAACGATGTTTCAAAGCTGGACATGGACGCTTTCTTTGCACACTGGATAGTAGCACATCTTTTTCAGATGACTGAGGTTCAAGACAAGTCATTTAACTATTAATTGCATATACAAGTTCCAAACTAGTAGCTACCACTCTGCCCCTAAGCTGAATACAAGTCAGCATTTCACTTTTTTTAATTGTTGTTCTTGAAGAAAGAAGCATTTCATGTTGCTAAAGAGGAAGCTTGCCCTCACAAGGGCTCATGTGGGTCGTGGTTAATGGCTATTTCGTTACCCTACACTTAACTTTTGGTGATGTTTAGAGTTACTGTCAGGACCAGTTCAGAACCACAGGGCTTCTATGCTTGCAGTAAGCTCTCTGCATGTCAACTCCATCACGCTCAGGCGTGCTTGACTCCAGCTGGCCTTTTCCATTCTGAGACGGCTACAGGAAGTATCTGCCCTGCCTGATCAAATTTGCGCCATCTCTCTCACTCGATTTCTGTTATTGCCTAAGTTGAGAAAGATTCCCCACAACTTTTTTTTTTTTTTTTAACTGTCAGCTGTGAGCAAGTGGTTTAATGTAAGTTTTTAACCGACTCTCAGGTAAGAGAGTTTTCTCAAGTTCCCGACAGACTTAAGGTTCCCCCTCTCGCCCCCAGTTTCCCTTCCACCGAACCCTTTCCCTGGAGGCTCGCCCCGGGACGGGTCTCCCCGGCTCTCACCTGCCGGAGTCGGCGGGGCGGCCCCGCGGGCCCCGGGGGCGCTGCAGCTCCAGGTCGGCGGAGGCGGCGGCGCGGGATCGCGATGCGGGAGCGAAAGCGGAGGAGAGGCGGAGGCTGAGGCCGTGCACCAGCCCCCGCAGCAGGCTGTCCCCGCCGCCCTTGGGCAGCGCCAGCCCCACGTCGTCGCGCAGCTCCTCCGGCGGCACCTCCAGGTTGCCGGCGTACCAGAACACCCACCAGATGAGGCTGAGGAAGATGCCGATGCCGCCCGCGTAGATGAGCAGGTCCGAGAAGAAGACGTCAGCGAACACGCCGGCCAGCAGCACCGCCAGGCCCAGAGCGTCGAAGGCCAGCGCCNACCTGAGGGGAAGGCGGGGGGGCGGGGCCGCACCTGAGGGGGACATCCGGGCCACGCCCCGCCGCTCGCACCTGCGCGCGGGGCCACGCCCCAGCGGCCGCTGAGGTGGAAGGCGGGAAGGCCGCCGCCATCAGGGCGGCCACCGCCCCCTGCTTTTCTTTGGCTGCTCCTTTTCGCCGAGGCCCGGTTCCTACCGCCGGCCTCTCCCCGCCAGCGGCGCCCCCCGATAAGCACCTTCCTCCTGCCTCCGCCTCGTCGAGGCGGCTGAGGCAGCCGGTGCTTCTCCCCTTCGTGAGAGAAGAGCAGGAGCTGAAGGGTGGTCTGTGGTGGCTGTCGGCGTTTCGGAGCCGAGGCATCCCCTACAAGGGGTGGTCGCTGCCCTTTCCTTGTGCAGGTGAGCGTGAGGCAGGCACAGCTGGACCCGTTAAGTGTTTCCAGTTGGGGCAGTGTCACCTTGTGAAGAAGGGTGAGGCCTCTGCCTGTGTTTGCTCAGACACCCTAGAAGGGAGGCACTTCAAAAAAGGACGGTCTTGAGATGCACGTACCTGTTGCAGACCTCCACGCTTGCAAGAGGCGGCAGCCATTAGTAGGCAGCAGAAGTTTGCAGGGCTGTTATAATTTGCATCTGCAAATAGATTACTTTAACATAATAGGTAAGATACATATTTCAGTTCACTCTTGTGTCAATTAATGACCTGGTACCTATCTTTTAACACTCCTAAGTCCTCAAGTACAAAAACTATATTCAGCTCTAGGCTCTCTTGCAGATACCCTCATGAGGCTCTCATATCTAATGGTTTGTTTAATGATGGGTAAACCACACTTCCAGTAACTAGAAATATCAAGCCAAGGGCAAGTCTGACAGGCCTAAGAGCATATGCAGCTTCCACATGTTTGTGTAAGTACAGTGTACCAAGAACTATGCCACTAAGGAAGACTATTCCTCCAATGACAATGAGTGCTATTGGTGTACCATAAGACTGCAGATTCAATTCCTATCATAGCACTTGGCTCACCTATCATTGCTCCTGCTGAAGACTGAGAATCAAGACTAGGTAAAGCCACTTCTTTGTTAGTGACTGCCTGCGTTACTGACATTATTCCATAAAAAGACATCCTTGGGAAATGATAAGCTGAAATCCTCTTAAAAAGAAAGAAGTTAAAATCATTCTAAGTACTTCAACAATAAAATGTTTCACTTTGAGACATAATACCACTTCTGTCTTTAGAAGAATTATGGTACCAAAAAGCCTATGCTGCTATTCTTCCTGATTATTTTCAAGTATCTTTTGGATTTTAAAGTCTAAACTTAGCTTCAGTAAAACATCTATGGTTGTATTTCTGCCTCACATGGCGTTAAATAACCTTCTAACTTCTGTCCCTCTCAAAGCTGTAAGATAAAGATGATAATGTATCAGTTATCCAAGTTTGAGTGAGTTCATATACCTTAGTCTACAGGGGTTTATTCCACTAGAATCAGAACAGCTCTTATAAGTCAAGCTAATTTTAGGATTTCATGCTTATCCAGATAGCATTAGGAATTCTAATAATCATATACAACCCTAAAAGAAATAATCATGACCATTTTGTTTAATCTGAAGATTGCTAGAGTGAGAAGGCAGATCTAATTACAACAGAATAACAAATACCAACGGAATTTTAAACAGAAATCAGTATTAATAGTCTTAACTCAGTTTCTTTGGAAAAAGAGCTATTTAAGTCATAGTTCTAGCCCTGTGGTGTTCTTATTGTGTGCACCAAACTTACCTCCCCCTAGGGCCTAAGATGTAATTAACTCCTACAAAATCAGTTTGTGAACAAGGTTATCTTCTCTGCATTCCTCCTGCCAAGACTTTGCTTTGATAATATTCAGATATTTGCTTTATTATTACCTGTTATTCTTCCCAGTAATGCTGAATTTAAGGGCTACTCTGAAAGTGTATGTTATTTTATCACCGTCATCCTAGCAAACCTGCACAAATATAGTGATTTCTATAAGCATGGCAGAAGGCTTACAGACTAACTACAGGCATAAATTAGTCTATGTTTTTTTCTAGATAGATATTTTTCATTTTTCTTTATTTATCTGTCCATGGAAATTAATTTTTTCAGCAAGAGCTCAATATTGTTCAAAACATGACACTGCTGAAGTTACTAATACATTAAATATATCTCCATTTGATTTAAAAAGGAAAAAAAAGTGCCCAGCCATATAAATCAGAGTAGAAGTTAAGGTAGTTTTTAAGTTTTTCCTCTTTTGCAAAAAGAATAGTTCAGCAAGCTTTTTTTGGTTGGAAAACAAAGCACTTTGGCTTCAGTTGAGTAATAAGTTAGAAGGTAGCTGCACTGAGTTGTTTCACGGTAGTTTTAGTTTCTAATACATACTGCGGTCTTTTGAAAGACTTGCTTCCTGACTTGACTTTATATTTGTGAGGAACATAAGTTAGTTCCCGCTTTAATACAAACATGGAGAACAAATGAGCAATATAGGATAAAATCTAGTCAAGACCACCACACTGTGTGCTACTAGAGAAAATATTTTAGTTGTATCCTTATTTTAAACCTTTCAAATAAAAGCAAGGACTCCTTGTAGAAGCCTGCCCTAATCTAATTAAGAGTTTAGGTTTAACTCTTGCAGCAAATTTTAATAATAAAACAGAATACCTTTTTTTAAAATGAGAATGTTGATATTTTGAAAGTTACCAACTTCCTCTTCCCTTCTAGCCTGCATACAGCCACTGTACTTTCAGTACTGCTAAAAAGGACATGAACTCGCACACATTAATGACACACACAAAAAAAAGTTCGTACCCAGTCTCCACAATGCAAGGATACACGAGCCATGTAAAGAAAGCACTGTTTGTTATTTCTTGAGGTGTTTCAAGAAGTTAAATATCTCTTGACAATTCCATATTTTAAAATATTATTATTCTACACTCTTAATACAGAAAAACTTAACAGATACATTTTTCTATTAAAAAACCCAGAACCTTAGCCAAGGACAAATAGTACCCTTGAAAGCGTTGTGGAAGAATTTAACCAAAGCCCCCTTTCTAAATTCAAAGTTACAGGGCTCCTGACAGAACTTGTGGTCATGCAGATTTATTATAAGACTGATAATTTTACTAGCCGTATCATAAATGGCTTTTATAGATCATTCCTCCATTATTTCCACCTTCAATTTTTAAATAAAATAAAGATTGCAAGGTCAAGGATATAGTATCTTCAATAATTATTCTGCTGTCTATTAAACCTTTCACCTTCTATTTCTAAAGTCAGTCAGAATAAATACCACAGAAATAAAAATGGCTGGTCTCCAAGAATTTATACACAAACATACCAGATTTGCTTTAGTCTCTTGATGGTTATCTCCAGAAACATCCTTACAAGGGCTCAGATGCGACTACTGCACACCAGCCATTCACGTAAGACTGAGCTTAATACTCACCCACGTGCCTTAGAGAGCTAAACCAGCTCAGCCCTCAGGGAAACGTTTTTTGTCTTAGCTGCTTCTGCCAGTGCAGAAAGTTCAGTTATCTTTGTTACAAAAGCATTTGTACTAAGGAAGTGAAGTGGTAATTTGGTGCTTCGAGCTTGCCAGTTGAAATTAGTTAATTGGAAACAATTGTGTCTCACACCTGATTTGATTCTGCAATGCATCAGCAATAGGCACAGTTTCAACTTGAATGAACATTAGTTTTTCATATTTGCTCCTTTCTTGATTAGCAAAGTGACAGGTTTTCCCAGGGCTCTTAAGCAAGAAAAACATTACTAAGAAATAGTTTCCTGAATAAACATAACAAATTTAACTCCATCATTCAACACCGATCTTCAATACATAGTCTGCTGAGAAATATTACCTCCCTGCAACAATGGTAACTTACCGCTTCTGAGCAAGAGTGACTACTGCAAATGTCTCCAAGTGAAGATCTGCGATACCTACACCAAATTGTTACTCACTGATTTTCTGAATTCTCAATATATATATATTTTTTAATAAAAGAATACATTACTTATAGGGAGAATGAAAATCCCATCAGCAGTTTTACATCTTACTTAACTGTCAGAATCCCAGTTAGTAAGCAACATAGAAGGAACAAATTCTGCTATATACTATATGTATATATATGTATGTACATTTTTCCCCTAATGTTAGTTTGTAGCTGTGTGGATTGGTTGCTTTACCTGTCTTACCTGGCTGTATGAATTCCAGTGCTGCTATCAAAGTAAAGGCAAGACTAACTACTGCAGTCCCAACATAGATTGGCTTGAAGTGCTGCAGAATTTCAAGGGGGTACTCGTTAATATTTTCAGTGTGAAGGATGTGATTTTCCAGCACCTAGAAGCTAGTTCGGTTCACTAGCAATTACTCATACAGAAGTTAATGATCTTCATTTCATAATTTTCTGCACATCTACAAATTAAGAAACATTTTTAACATGAATGATTAAATACAAAAGCACAATTCCAGAAAGGAGGAGAGTTCTGTATCAATCCTCTTACTTCTCTATTACAGTGAAATAGTATTTTGCAGAACAGCCTAGGAAGTGATGCTTTTGGGCAATATTGAATCATTTTGTCAGTATATCTAATGGGGATCATTGAGTCACACTTGCTTTTTTGGCTCCGATTATTTTGTTTCTTGATTAAAAAATGTTTCTGGTACTAGACCAAGAGGTCATGGGTTACAGAAAGTTGACACCATGGATCAACCAGAATCTTCTCATATTCTTTAGTTTTTCTTTTACCACTTTTTATTTAGCACCTACTTTCTTGGTAGCAAATCTACTTATGTCCTAAATAGGAGGTGGGATGGGTTTTTTTGAACTCTGCAAATTAAACTGGTTACATACTGTTTGATTACTGTTCTTGTCTCTTATTACTTTTTCCTACCTGGCTTTGAGTAAAACACTGCAAAAAAGACTTTTATGACTAGGATTTTTTATCACAAATCTGCCTTGTAGTCTCACTCTGAGAAGGATGTGAAGTAATCATACAGAGAGCAACCATTTGGTTATTCTGTAAAAATTCAAATATATAAACTTTCAGTTCTGCGTGTATATTTTTTATGCCTTTATGGGACCGGTTAACCTACTGGCACACCAGAAATTCATACAGGCTTTGGTTTTTTTTCAGATGGAAGAGACAATAGTATTGTGACCAGCATGCAGCAATACCCTCCATTGTTCCAGCAGTAGAAATAAAGACCAAAAGTGAAGGTAAGTAGATTTTGCTTGATGTCATAAAGTATAAATGGTCAAAGCATACAATAAGTAAAAAAGTACAAGCTTTTTCTTTTTTTTTTTTAAACACAAAAATGCCCTAGGTAAAAATAGCTAGAACATACATTAAGTTTGGCTTGTTATCAGGCTAAATTAATTATCTGGAATAGGATCAAGAGCTGTCAGCCTGTTTTCATTATATTTAACATTTTAAGAAAAAAATGGTAGCAGCTATTTCGCATTATAAATCACATTAAATAGATTGCTGCTCTTGGTATGCATGCTTCTTGCTTCAGCCCTTGTCTGTTCCAGTATTAAGGTATGCTTTAGGAAGATGCAACATTTCTTGGCTTCTTTTCTGGAGTAGTGCCCTCCCTGCCCTTTGACACTTAAAAGAATGAGTGCTTTTAGTTTGGGTCAGGAAGAGAGAAAAGGTAAGAAATACAGCCTCTTAAGATTGTGAGTTTATTTGTTCCAGTTCATCAGTTAGCAGGAAACACAAATGAATCACTACAGGTCTCTGAAAAAAGCTCTTGGAATCAGATTTTCTTAAGAAGGTATTTTACTTCATCAGTATATTTGTTTACTAAAAAGACATCACTGAACGACTGCATAAAATGCGTTACAACAGACAACATTCATGCTGACTGCGGCTTGCGCACCTTCTTGGGTGCTTGCTTTGGTGTTTTTGAAGACTTCTTGGCTGACTGTATTGATTTGCCAGCTTTAGGTGTTGCAAAAGACTTTGCTTCAGGCTTTTTGGGAGTCTTTTTCATCTCTTTTTCTTTTATTGCTTCCTTTGGCATGCTGAGCTGCTTGGCTTTTTTCTGTTTTGGTGATGTCTGCAAGTCTGCAATCTCTTCTGTAACCTTAAGTTTTGGTTTTGGAGTCTCCAGAGCTAGAGGTTGTTTCTTTCTCTTACCGCGGGGTGTTTTAGTTTTCTTGCCCAGGTTGTCATCTTTTTCTGGACGTGCTACCATTTTCTGTATTTAAGACACACAAAAAAATTACCCTTCCACCCAAGAAACATCTCTACTGTTTTTCAAGAAGAATAATCAATGAAAACCATTATAAATGACAAATGTGTTCTATCGATTGAACTCTGCCTTAGCCCAAATAATCTGTTCTCATTTCAGTCTCGAAGCAGAAGATTAAACACAGAACTAAATAATGGAAATAATGAAAAATAACATAGCAGTAATAAAGTAAATAGACACAACAAATGCAAGGATCCTCTTGGCCAGTGAAGTCACTGACCTCTGCTGGCAGAGCTTTAAACCACAGCCCTTTTCTTGCCACATTTCCAGGCTTAATAGATGGAATACAGATCAGCTCTATTTGAAGTCCAGCTGCAGACACACAAACTGACCGCACTCCTACCTCTGCACTAGGTCTGGTATTCTCTAGAATTCATCACATATTTGCAAACAGCCCTCATGAAAGAAAGCTGCTGTCATCAGAACCATTCATACAACACAACCCTAACTGTATCTATCACAGGTCTCTGGCAAACACATCACGAGCTAATCCAGACCTGTTGCAGAAGAGCAGCTCAAAGCAACCTGTACGAGTTTTTCTGATAGCTTCAGTTTGGGCAAAAATGCATCATTAAGAGTTTAAAGATATGCACCAATCATGAATGCATTGTAATTTAGAAGTAGTGTTGTTTTATTCATCCAAATATTTTTCCTAGATATTTGTTAAACGTGTTATCAGTCTGGTTGTTTTGCAGACAGGTTAATGACATGATTCACATCATCCCTGATACTGACCACAATAAGTCCATACAGCATTTCATGCAAGCTGCTAGCTCTCAATTTATATTACATGATTGTTAATGTTGTATATTACTATCCTAGAGAACATTATTTGTTTTTCCTCAAGTTTTGCACTCCAGGCAGGAAATGATACATGAAAATTTAATTTAAAATATTTTGAATTAAAAATTTTATGATTCACTTGATTAAGTATTAAAAGGTGCTTCTCAATCATCTACCCTTTCTTCTGACTTCAGGCTTGTTACTCGACTCACACAAAATTGCTGCTATTTTCAGAAAAATACATAAAAGGACAATAAGCACTGGTTTCCTCTGTCTGTAAGAGGGGTCAATTAAGAAATAAGAAAACCCTCAAAACATAACACTAAAAAAAAACCTAAATCAAAAAAACCCCAAACAAACAAAAAAACCAAATCAAAATCTCCTCAAGGCACCCCACACACACACTCAGCTCTTGGTTTCATGATCTATTAAAAAAAAAATAATCCAGTTCACTTGAAGTGTGTTAACACACACTCTTCCCTAATTTAAACAGTTCAAAATCTTAAATTTTAACTGAAATGTGAGCTTCTCAATATTATTCAACCATTACCTCCAGCTCAGCTAAGATGGTTGTTTGCATAGGCACCAGTTGTGGAATTTCTTCATCATCATCATGATCACCTGGTTCTTGGGCGGCTTCTACCTTTGCTTTTATTGCAAGCTCCTTGGTAGCAGCAGCTGCGTCAATTTCAGTTGTTGAAGTGACTTGACTTGAATTCTTTTTTTTAGCTGACTTCTGCAGTTTCTTCTTCTTTTCCTTCTAGAATTAATTGGAAGTACATCTCAGGCAAACTCCCATAACAGTTCTAAACGTATAATAACTGTTTCAATATGGTGAAAAATAAGAGAGTCTAGCAACATTAATTTAAATATTGCTGTTTAATACACCTGGACTGGTCAACCATATGTAAAATATGAAAAAATGCATTACTTTCAGAAGTTTATTATTGTTTAGTTATGAGCTGCTTATTATAATGTCCATATACAGTCTTTAAGTTGAATATATGTGCTCCAAATTTCTTTTAGACAAAACAAGCAGAAGTCAGTGCAAAGGAATAGCTAATATTTTTCTATTTCTTAAAAAAAATAGGTGAGCCTCCCCTCGTATATACAAGTATATGAACTTGTGAATTATTCAGATGCCACTGATTAGCAAAAAAATAATGGCTGAATAGTCTGTATCTGTACATGTTAATGAATATATTTTCAGAAGGCAAATGTGAATAAATAATACAAGCGTTTTAAGAATGAATCTCAGCCGTCTACAGTTTAGGACTAGAAATGCTTAACTTATTTCCAGTTTGCTTTACTACCTATCAGGGAGTTTCCATGATTTTGTTAGAATTACTGAGTATTTGAAGTGCTCAGAGTCAGGAGCGCCTAACCCATTTGTAGCCATAAACGCCTGGGATCAACTGCTAAAACATTTTACCCAACACATCAGATACTATAGTGCATAAAAGGAAGGCAAAGAACTAGTCATTCTAATTTGGTTTTATGGAAAGTTTGAAGAATTCTTTTTTTTTACCTTTACTTGCTTTTTTACTTCCTTTTTTTTGAGAGATGGCTGGCTGTCAAGCTCATCCAAGTTGGAGATATTTGCAGTAAAAATTGGAAGTGCAACTGATTTAAGTGTTTTGAGGTGAAGAATTTTTACATTTTTCCAATTCTGCAACAACAAAAATAGTACATTATGTAAAAATAACACGGCTGAATTATGAACTGGCTCGGCTTTAACACAGTCAATCAGCAGTACCTTTGGTAACTTCTTAGCAATCACCTCAGCTGCTGCAATGATATTATCTAGTATCTCATCAGCTTTCATTCCAGTGTGACCTACACGTGCTGTACTGAAAGAACAAAAGAGTAATATTTATATGTGGGCAAATAAACATGTGTCAAGTTACTTGTTCTTAGGCGTACCCAGAAATGAAAAAATGAAAAAAAGCCCACTTATCTGCAATTATCTTCATTTTCATAAAGGATGGCTGGCTACTGCAGAAGTCTTTTGTAATAACAGTCAGAATAGATTTACTTGGATTAATCTTTCCATATTTGGATACGCAACTTCTGCCTTATATTACTAAGCCTATTACCAATTTAGATAAATTTTAGATACACAATAAATGAAAAAACGTTTTACAAGAACAGAATATTTTGGAAGTAGTTTTTACCTAATTTAACAGAAACATTTTTCTATGATTGTATGTGCTGTTTGACAGCGACCGTTGCCTAGAAATTCCTTACGTATAAGGAAAAAGAGACGAAAAGTAAAACTTTACAGTAAAACTTCTCAGTAAGTAGAACTAGTGATTTCTTCATACAGGTTAAGGGTCAAAATGGCCCATATCTGGAATGCTGACCCTTAATCTCTTCTATTCACATATTAATGCAATAAGAATAACTCATTTAAAATTCCTACAGTTAAGGTACAACCGTCCTTCAAGCAAAGTATTAATCTACTCATACTTACTAACAGCACCCTTTGTTGGTAACTGGGAGTGTAGTCCCCTGGATATGTTTTTGTAGTTCCTTAGCAAGATTTCTGGCTTTCAGGTTTACAGATAAAGGTGCCCTAAAGAAGAAAGGAGGGGAATTAAAAAAAAAAAAGTTACAAAAAACCCTAAACCAAACAAGCCAAACCAAAACCCAACCCCCTCCAAAAAACCCCAACAAACCAAAACTTTACTAAGAATAATCCAGTGTTAAAAAAGATAATCCAAAATGGATACACAGAATTTAAAGACCTACTTTTTCCTCTCGTAAAAGTGTTTTCCTAGATGTGAGGGCAAGAGCCTTCTAATTCGGTCATCAGACAGAAAGAGATCAAATCTGTTCAGGAGGCGACGCTTTGCTTCAAATAGTTTATACTCTTTTTTGAGGGTTTTATATGAGATGACCTGCAATGCGAGTAACAGTTTAGTCCCCACTGCTGAAAACACAGCTTGGAACACTTCTGAGAACTGCACAGAATTCATTTGAGTAACTGGTACTCCATCATGGTGCGTTATTTTAGAATGCTGAAGACAATCCATAGAAAAAGGGAACAGTACTTTTTGTTTTAAGAATGAAACAATATAGACCTCCTGCACGGTAACTCTGAATCACCAAACAGAACTTGAATACATGGTAACATCTAAATCAAGGTTAAATACAGCAATCAAATTATTTTCTATTTTTATTACTAGTGGCATAAACAATCCAATCCAACTGCAAAGAACTCAAATATTCTTTTACATGGTGAGATTTTCCAGTTGCTTACTCAAACTAAATATTGAGCGTTTGTCTAGCAGTTACATCTGATTGCCAGAGATCCTGTTTCAAATGGAAGAAATTATTCTGAGTCAATTTTGAAGTTTAGAAAAACTACAGTTTGAACAGCCAGGAAAATCTTACTGGAGATCATTAGCTCAGAACCATTGAGATTAGAATATTAAATAGCAGAAAACAACCCTTTACGTTGGTACAAGAGGAAAGAAATGTCAGTACCGTACTGCACCACCATATATCTCTCTTACCTGGCTAATACTTTTAATTCCATTCTGGATTAAAAGTTTCCTGTACAGATTTTCAGTCTGTTCTGCTGATAAATTTGGTTCATCCTTTGTGAAGAGGCAAACCTCAGCTGTTTCTGGTCGAATGCCATGGGGCAGTGGTCTACGATGAGAATACGAGATGGACAGGGAACATTAGGAGAACGCTTCTTCCAGAACTAGGTCTACACTGCCTGCAGAGATCACTACCCTTTAATGAGCACTACAGGAGAGCTATGTATCTAGACTCAGACCATTGTTAACTACTAAATGTCCTTGGTGGAACCCCTATTTTTTAAAGCACACAGAGCCGTAAAAGTTAAACACTCATATAGCATGGCTCCAGTCAGATACACCGCTGAACCCATCTGTCCTGCCAGGAGCTGCTACCACGCAGGTCCTGGGAGGAGGAGGAGGACCATCCATGCTCTTCTCTTTACACCACAGCTGCATCCAGACAACAGACAAGTCTTTGTAGTACTGAGGCCCAGCTAAACAGACGTCAACTTTCTCAGTGCAGTGTGTTGTGACAGCTCAGATGAAAACCGGTCATTCAGTTTTGGGTATCACAAGAAAGAAGCCGGAATCTTTCAAACGATTGGTGATGGGTTAAGACAAAGGGGAGGCTGATTCCTTGAGCTTCGGGGCTGAACGGCACGTACCTTGTGAGTGGCACCCCCCAGCCCCAGCGCCCTCCGTGCGCACGAAGCGGGCACAGCCGAGCACCGGCGGCACCCGGAGCGGGGCAGGGCAGCGCTCCGGCCCGACGGCTCCCGCTCCCGGCACGGCACGGCACGGCGGCCGCCAAACCCCTTCAGCTCAGAATCCGCCAAGTGCTCTTTTCCGAGCCAAAGGACAAGAGCCACCCCGGTAACTACGAGGCCCAGGGTGAATTTCTTACATTTTGATGACCTGTGCCACCCCCGGGACCTTCCAGACCGTCACCAGCAGCTGGATGCTCTCGCTCTCGTTGAGGAGCAGCGCGTTTCCCTTGGCCTTGCTTCTGGCGAAAGCCAGCAGGGCCTCCACCGCCTTCTTCACCTGCAACGGCACCGCCGCGGCCGCAGTTAAAGCCGGGGCCGCTCTCGTTCCGGNGGGAGGCACCGCCCTCGGCCTGAAGGGAGGTGCGAGGTCCCTCCCTGCGGCCTGCCCCGGAGGCGGGCCGGCCGGGGAGAGCAGGCCGTTCCAGGCTGCCTGCAGCCGGGGCTTCCCGGTCTCCGGGGAGAGTGTCTGCGCTCCCTGTGCCTGTCTGTCCTGCAGTGAAAACACGGGGTTTGTCGCACTCGCCTTGACCTAGTGATGGTGCCGTACTGGTCCAAGCCAGGATACTGCTAGGCACTTTTGCCTCCCGGGAAGGTGTTTTGGTGGCTGTGTTTAGCTTGCTGTGACCTGGGTCCTTTCCAGCAGAGCTGCTCCCCAGCCTATTATTCCCCCGCTCCTTCCCAAATGCAGATTTCCATATTTTTTGAATATGGAAAGCTTTGTGTTGCCCAATCCCTCCATCCTGTCTAGGTCCTTCTGTATATAAGCCCTGCCATCGAGGGCACTGATTGGTCCTCAGGTCTGATATCATCTGCAAGCCTGGTGTGACCATGCTTCTGATCACTGATGGAGATACTGAATAGAACATAAATCCCAGGAGTACCCCTCTGTTTGTTATTGGCCTTCAGGGAGAGTACAAGCCACCATCTCTGCCCTCAGAGCCCCATTGTCCGACCAGCTGTTCGCCATCTGGTTGGCCACACACCCAGACCAGAATGTTTAGGATACAAGTAGATTGTGGGGAACTGTTGAAAGCTGTGCTAAAGCTGAGGAGAATGCCATTCACTTGTTTCCCCTCATCTGCAAATCTAGTCATTTTTTCATAGAAAGTAATCATATTGGTCAGGATTATTTGTTGTTGGTCAATTCGTGCTTATTGTTCCCAGGCACCTCCTTTTTGTGCTCAAAAACGTATTCCAAGAGGACTTGTTCCACAATTTTTCCAGGGACCAAGTGAGAATGACCGGTCTGTGGCTCCCAGATCTTCCTCTTGGTGTTTTCTGAAGGTAGGGGAACAGTCGCTTTTCTCCAGTCATTGTTGAGTGTCCCTCAGTTTCCTTTTAAAGATGACAGAATCTTGCTCTGACTTTACCCAGCTCTCAGGATCCTTGAATGTAGCCCAACTGGACCCAAAATCACTTGCCCCACTCAGCAACCATCCCACATGTCCTTGTTTGGCCTTTTGCTGCTACTGTTGCAGTGGAAGGTCTTCTTGTTGCCCTTGACATGCTGGCCTGTTTCAATTGTAGGTGAGCTTTTATTCTAAGACAATCCCTATATGCTTGAGCAATGTTTCTAGATTCCTTCTTTGCAGCCTATCCCTGATTTTACCTCCTGTATTACTGTCTTTTTGCACTGGAGTGCTGTCATAAGTTCCCTGTTTAACCAAGCCAGTCTCCTGATAGATGTACTTGTTTTCCTGAGTATCGGGAGGGATTGTTTTTATCATTGGAGGAGCTTGTCCTTAAAGACCTGTTGACAGCTTTCCTGAGCTCCATTGCCCTTCAGAGCTGCCTCCCATGGGATCCTGCCCTACCAATTCTCTGAATAAACCAGTTTCTCTCCTGAAGTCCAGGGGCTGTGCTCTGCCACACATCTTCCTCGCACACCTCTCAGCATCTTGAACTCCACTATTTCCAGGCCACTACACTTGAGGTTACCACTGATTATCACATGCCAAAACATTTCTTCCTCATGTGTGAATAGTAAAGGCAGAACTGCTGCATCTCCGTTTCCGTTTAGAAATGCATTGTCTGACTACATGGAAGTAGCTTAATTGTGGGATGCTTATTCCATCCAGTTCCACGCTGGGTAAGTGCATTGTTTCGAGATCATATCTAGGCCTGTTTGGGCCTCATTCTCACAGTGCTGTGTGTGCCCTGGCAGCTTTGGGCTGTTTGTATTCATCACACAATTAAACTGCTACCTGGATAATGCAGCTATACATAACTATGGGTTAAATACACATGAATTTAGGAGTCTTAGTCATTCACTCTTCTTTAGACTTTTTTCTTGCTCTTTGCCTTTCTAGTTATGGCTTTATTCCTTCTTATCATATGTCTTCCAATAAAATTTGTTGCTCTGTGTGCCAGTACAAAGAGGAAGGAATTAAAATAGTCTCTTGGCAAGCTGCTTTTTGTAATGATTTATGTTTTCATTCTGCTGGAATAGTTGATATCTTCAAGACTTCCCCAGACTTAGGAAAGAACTGCATGGTCATATACTGGCATTAAGGAGTGAAAAAAAAAAAAATCTTGGAAAATGGAATTTTTAATTTTCTATTGTGTGATTTGTTCAAATGAACAAAATAAAGGAAACCGGCTGAGAAAGAGAAGCTATCCTTTGTTGCCATGTAGTCGTATGAAGTATTGCCTAGAGAAATTACTGAAAGGTTAGGAACATGCAGAGCAGCCAAACAGGGCAGACTCATTAAAATCTCTTCAGCAGTGGTAGAACGTACACATATGATATTAGTCCTAGTGTTTTATAATCTGATAATTGTATTAGCCTTGCTCCTATCTCTGTATTGGCTTTGCATATTTTAGAGCAGCCATGTTTTAATAAAACATCAACATATTAGCGTGTCATGTTAAAACAGAACAGAAAAAGTCAGAGGACTGGGACATCTCTGAATAAGCCAGGCTAGTCTTGTAAGATATGATTGAACAGTATGTTTGAAGCCTGACTGTACTGGGTCAGCATAGCATTAACAGGATAAAACTAAAGAGACTATTATTAGTGACTCAAATTCAAATTTTTCACGTATTAGTCTTATCCAAGTACATTTTTCTGCAACATTTTAAGTCTGATGTGACTAAATTTTATTAGATGTGATTTAACTGACTTAGTATGATCATTTTCTCTTGAAAGGTGTTTGACAAAGCTAATAGAGCTATCTTGGAAAAATAAGTTAATCTCTGGATGTTTCAGCTTAATACAGCATGCGATGAATTTAAAGAGTGTGTTTTTAATTTAGGAAGTTCACAAATAATAGCTATTCTTACAAGGGAAATTAGGTTTGTTACCTTTATCAGTGTTACTGCTGTACACTAAACATATTCTGCTGTAGCTCTCAATTTAACCTTGTCAGATGATGAAAGTATGTATTTTTCCTTGAGCCATTTATCACACTTATTTAAATGCTAAGATTTAAAATTACAGAATTGCAAGCCATTCTACTTCATTACTTATTTAGGAGGATGTTTCTATATATCCCTAATTTTATACTTCCTCCTAGCAAAAGGGATGTACAAGTAGCAATTGTTTCTGCTGTAAACAGGTCTCTGAGGTTTAAGATTATTCCCTCAGTGTGCATCCCAAAAGCTCCGGTACCAGGCTTGTGTTCCTCCAGATTATTTGATGTAAAAATCCCAGGTCTCTGGAAGGGTACTTCTCATAACAACAGTACCAAAAAGAATATGCAGAAATTAAACCAGGAGTGAGTCGTTCCTTACAAAAGGGATCTCAGAAGAGAATCTTCCGGCTAGATCTGGAGTTCAAGCACTATTTTTCTTTAGATTGTATTCCTTTGCAATCCTAGAGTAAGCCTCTAGCTATAATCTAATTAACTGCTTACAGTGCAAGTTACTCACTTATTCAAAGACTACTTTCTCAGAAGCACAGAGGCACCTGTCTTTGTGACACAAGCTGCAAAGTTTTCTTATTTCCTTTGTCTATCATCAGTTCCACAGGCTTAGCAGATGACAGGAACAGTCTCAAGTAACTTTTTTTTCATCCAACAGTTAGTCTGTCATGTCTCTTATCGCTCTTATTCAGAAATATGTGGACTTTTTTAGGTCTATGTAACTGAGGGGAGATATGGAAAAATCCAACATATGTTGGAAGTTCAGATTTTTTTGGGAAGGAAAGCCAGTGAAAGGAAATGTATTATTAAAAGTTACATATACACACACCAGATTTTAGGTTTGTTAGCATAAATTTCCATTTTATATTAAGACTAGACTCCTTTCTAGCATTTCTTCAGAGGAAAAGAAGTATTTTGTCAGGTTTGTAGTGCGTTAAAATAAACACAAGGAAAGAAACAGGTTCACAATATAAAATCTTCAGTAGTAACTCCAGTTTTGTTGGTATATTTTTCTTTACCAAATCCTCTATAGGGTATACAAAAACAGAATAAGTAAGAGCCTTTAAGTATCAGTTCAGGAAGAAAACAGTCTTGTCTGGAGTACATTTCATCTGCTTTAACATCATCATTTAAACAGTCTGCATTAAGAACCAAAAGCCAGAATAATACAGAATCAAATACTTGGGACATTGAAACAATCTTTTTTTCTTAGGTAATATTCAATAATAAACACTTATAAAAACACATTTCTCATAATTAACAGTTTTGAACATATGGACTGGTGCCATAAGTAGTCTGAAACAGAGGTTCTTCACTGAGAAATTTTTGCTGGGCTTTTATGCCACTGAAAAAAAAAATATCTGCAGAGGGGCATAAAATTCATGACCAGCAAATATCCCCATGGATAAACCTCCTTAAAGCAGCCATTTTTCTTACAACACTATTACACCATCACCAATAGCTTGTTGTTCAAGAATACAATTTAGTACCAGAATAAGTGTCTCAGGAAACCAGTGCCATCGTGTTTGTGTATCAGTTCCTGATTGTCTGCAAAGATGACTAAGGTAGCTGGAATGGTTTCAAGTAGGCAGTTGATGGCAATTTAGTCAACTGATTGGTGTACCCATTCCTCCAGTGAGTGTGCTTTACTTCTTGTAACTTGCAGAAACAAGTAATTATTTTCCTGTTGCAAAATAATTAGTACTGCTGCACATTTGGATTTTTTTTTTTTTTTTTACATTTAATTATTTTTACATATACCAAAAGCTTTCCATTCAAGGACATACAAGGTTTTAATTTATAGAATTATAATTTATGGGTTTTTAAGTTACATGATGGCTATACACTTAAGCCATACCTACACTAAAAACTTTGGCCAACAGTAAGGGAGAGGTGATCCTCATTGATACTGCACTGCACATACAGAATGCTGTAAATGTCATTACAGTGGAGGGGGGGAAACCTCCAAATCCCTCCTTTCTGCAGAACACGCTCACAGTTTTAGTGGTGTCAGTTACATCCACACCAGGACCCAGGAATACTCTGCCAGTATCGCACACTAGCATAGTTACACTGGCAGTGCTCCTGGGGTTCCTGTAGCTTCAATCCAACTTCTATTTCTTCTTTTTCCTTTTTTTTTTTTTTTTTTCCTCCTTTTCCTTCCTTTCAACTGTTGTGGTTGCACAGCTCCTTTATTTTTTTCCATCTTCAAAGCAACACACCACATGTTTTCACAAAAGGAAGTATTCAAAATGGTAATTTAAAAAAGTTTATTACATCAGTGAATCAGCAAATAGTATTTATTTCAAACAAAGCCACATTATCTTTTTTCTTCTTTCATCTAGACTTATCTGTACTCAGTAGTAAAAGTGGGACTATAAAATGTAGAATGGAGATGAAATGAAAAAGTTGAGATGTAATCTCAGGACTCTTCAAGTATAATGTACTTTCAGCACTTCTACCTAAAATGCAGCCAATTTGTGTAGATTTATGCCTTACAGTTTCAAATCAGTATGTTTTCTATACAATTTTAATATTTTATACCCAAATAAAAACCTCCTACAGGTTAGCAATATCTTTAATTATATAATGTAGATTCTGTTAATGAACTTTAAATAATTTAGCCTCCCTTTACAGACATGGTGACATTAACTGGATTTATGGAAATGGCAATCAAATGTACTAGATGGGATGAGTAATGGAAATGCTAACACTGGTATTTCAACCCACCAGACAATTTTTCTGTTTAATAATAAACACTCAGTCCAGCCTACAAATAATGAAGTTTTAGAATCCCTCATTAAGTTTGCTCAAAAGTTAAAAAATTCTACTGGAGCATTATGTAGTCTTGAGATGCATTTAAATTCTTTAAAAAACATTTTAAAAGTTTAACAATTTAGGAATCTAAATGTAAGTGTTCTCCAATGGTCTTTGCACATTTCAATTCCATGAGCTTACTTCAAGAAAGCAGTCAGATATGTGGAAATCTTAAGTCAATCCAGAACAAGAGAGTAAGTTTCCTTGGCTTTAATTTCTTCATTAGTTTAAGATCCAAGGAACTGTGGGGTTTGTTCACTTGGTAGGGAAAAAAAAAAGTTACTTTTAAACTCTGATTTACCAAAAAAATAAAAGCCCAGAGATTTGCAGACATAATAAAATTTATTTAAATTCCATGCATTACGGTAGCTACAAGTGTAGTCATATGAAACTGAAGGACAATAACTTCTTCTGTCCATACAATGTAGCTGTAAGTGAAATGAATGGGAGTTCCACAGTTACAAAGAAACAAACAAAACAAAAAAAAAAAACCCCAAAAAAGGTAAATCTGTTTCTGTTTTGAGTTATCTGTGAATTCAGATACAGTCACTAGACTGTAAACTTTTGGGGGAGGAGATGGGCTTGCCACAATTGTACAACTGAAAACGTTTAGCTTAAGACATTCTGAAGAAGCTCTGAAGATACCTTTTAATAGTTACTACTAATACTCTGGGAAATGAAAAAAAATATCCATTAGCCTTCATCCTAATTGTTAGAATCAGGATAGCAATTGTAGACAGTCCATTTTCAAAGTGCAGCTAAACAGGGTTTTATTATGCAGCTCCTTCAAGTTGTACTGAGTAAGCTTTATTTGGAACCAGTTTTGCTTTAATTTCTCAAGAAAAACTTCACTGGTCCTCATAAGCTTACATTGCTTTTTGATATGCAAAAATTTACAGACTGTGCTTGATTCTGACCCTCCCATATTTCAGTATGTGCAAACTCTTCGGGATTTAAATAAGTCTTTCTCCATCTCAGTTCAGACTGATCTTTAAAACAGCAAGGATTATCCAGCCCTCTAAATTAAAGACAGGGTGAACTGAGTAACTTATATAACTGGCACTTTTTAATTGGCCCAGTTCTCCCACAAAATGCAGCTCTTATAAATACTAATAGGCACTATTGCCACAAATTCTCTTATTTTTGCAAGTTTCACTGATTTACTGGTTGTTAGCATTTTCTGCAGTTAAGAATTTAATAATGCTGAATTTTTATAAAGTCACAATATGTAGTTCTAACCTTCAAAATTGACTTACTGTGTCTAGTAATGAAGTTAAGTCATCCTAAATTTGCCAAAGATATTAACAAATGTAAAGCTAATGAAGGTGCCACAATTGCATGAATGTTTTTTAATTTTAAGAATGCATTCAACAAAGGGACGGGGCAAACCTAATTATTTTAATACAAACTTGGTTGAGTGCCCAATTGCCTCATTTAAAACTGTGTGTGTGGGGAGGCTGAGGAGTTTAGAAAAGTCCAAGTAACCAAATACCTAGGTTACTGGAAAGTTAAAAAGCTAATGCAACTGCGTTACATCTGGATAAAAAACATTATTCAAAAGCAATTCAAATACCGAAAAAGATTTCAAATTGAATAGTTTATTAACATGGTAGTCATCTTTGTAACATGTGCACACACACTCGCACACTCTGAATGATCTGCCTGGAAAAAAGAGGTCTTAATATATATGCTGGGGGAAATTAAACATTAAAAATCCTTTAGATTTTCATAATTATAGGCAATTATGTCCACATCACTTACAAAGCTATTGCCGAATCTTTCCAAGGAAGCAGAATTTGGGAGAAAAAAAAAATTCTTTTTGGGAAAATTCAACAGTGGCATAGCAGAGCTCTCAATATGAGAAAGCTGACATAATGTGGACCTTTGCTGTGAAATTTGTCTTTGCAAAATATGGGGAGAAGTTTATCAATGGGCAGAAAATAAGAAGGCGGTGTGAAGTAGGCTTTTGCAGAGTCGATTTTCCTCACAGTATTGTGCGGGGGTCATTGAGAAAAATGCTTAGTCCTTCTCTGGAACCAGTTTCAGAACTTTTCCAATTGCAATGGTCTTACCTAAACCAAGGAGATAAACAGTACAGTTACATATATTGTTAACAGAATGTGTAAGTCTCTAAGAACATGAAAACTTCTCCCAAAAATACAGGCTCTCCAAAGTACTAGAAATGATGCAGAGAATAAACTGTTGTGTTGCAGAATGAAATCACNCAAAAAAAATCGTAAAAATAGTCAGACTGCTGTTCTCACAGCAAAGAATACAACATGGGTTGTGGAAAGCCTGTTTTACATTCATCCAAGGAGAAGGCAAGGCAGAATCATTCTACTAGATATGTTCACTGCTTTTAAAGATAATTTATTTTAAATACCTCCCACAAATCTATGAGTTTTACCAGGGTGAGCATGAGTTAAAGCCCAAGGTATAAATCCACTAACTTTAAATAGAGAAACTATGGTATTCATATTGTAGGTGGACATTCCAGGATGCATCAAGAAAACAGTGCTAGCAATTCTTCAAATTCAACCTTTTGTTTCACAGTGCACATTTCTGTACATTATTCCTCTAAAATAAAGCACTTACTGTTAGTAGCCAGAACTCTGCACAATGGCAACAATTTGCTTAGATTTACTTTTCCATTGTTACCCAGATAGTGATTTCCACCAGACACCAGCATTTTAATACCTCATAGCCATGCATGATCTCCTCTTTCAAATAACTGCATTTTTGCAGCAGTAGCTGTTGATGAAGCAGTCTTACCCTCATCTCTTAAGGTAAAGCGACCCATCTGAGGGAAATCTTTGAATGTCTCAAGGCAGATAGTTCCTGCTGTCCTTAAACGGGCAATGCATACTTGATCTTGTTTCACAAAACGGGGCCGTGTCTTACTTTTGTCTCCTGTTTTTTTGTCTACCAAGCAGATTAAGGCCTGTATAAGAAAAAAAATATTAATAACTGTGAGTGCTAACAAAGATTATTTTATCTTTACAGACAAAACTGAAGTGGTCTATGAAAGAAAATACTTGGAAATACATTAAAAAAACCCTTCTAAGATTTAGTGCATAATAGAATCAATCATGACTTACCACACTTTTCAGAAGGCTTATGCTAACAGCTACAGCCATTTTGGTTATGCTCTGGTACTGACCAAAGATTCCATTCAAGGCTGGAGCTTTGTTGCATTAGTTGCTCTATAGATGCACGTCATGACAGAACTCCTTATCCCAACAGGTGGATTGTCTATATTCACATCACAACTTAAAAGGACACTTACTGTTATCTCAACTTCTTCAATACAGGTGTGGATGTGCAGCACAGCATTATAACCTGGGCAGATAATGGATTTGTGCTCAATTATCACTATCTGTAAAACAATTAAAAAGAAGTGCATTTTTCCTTATTTCCATTATAAAGAGCAGAGAATAAACAAATACAGAACTATATTAAAAAGTATAGTTGAACAATACACACATAACAAATTTTGTGAAAGTAACAAAGTTTATAACCATGAAAGCATAAAATTGAAGAATTGGCATGACAATATCTTGCTTTCATGATTGTAGGTATTTAAAACATTCATTGAGAAGTTACATTTAAAACAAGTTATATTTTAAAAACCCAAGTTAATAATGTCAGAGTCTTAGGTATCTATGTTATTGTCAATTTAGAAATAGGATAGCAGATAAGAAATCTGAAATGAAACTTCAAACTACTGAAATTTAGATTGGGTGAAACACAAGCAAAACATTTCAATGCTTTTTACCCATCTATACAGCAATTAAATGCCAGTTAATTCTACCTGGGCATCAAACGTGCGTCCAGAATGACACAGGTTGTTGGGATCACAGAGAATAAACCCTGGAAGGATCTCTTCCTCTTCAATTCCCTTCAGTCTGATCTTTAGATTTTCACCTGGGGCTACTGAATCAGTTTCTACATCGTCAGAAAGGATTCCAAGAACTTCCACATTGTGCTTAAAGAAAGCAAAAATGCATTTTTCTATTGTGAATATTCTAGTCTGGTACAAAATAATTTTAATACAACAAGATTTCAATAAATAACTCCATTACAGTTTAAATTCATTATATTTAGTTCTGCAAGCTTCAGAACATCTAGAATATTTAAATTATGACTTACCAATATTTAAAATAGCATAGTTAATCAAATGTGTTTTAAGATAGTTCTATAGTATATATTCAACGGAAAGCAAATTTCAAAAATATCCACTACTTTTCAAAGTGAAATGAGTTTAAAACTTATGGAGACATGAGAGATACAAAGGATGTATATTATCTACGAAGAGTGCAAAAGCCACATTGTTGTATAGAGTCATTACATTCAAAATACAACAGTCTGAATATTAACACAATCCAGGAAGCCCTAGAATCCCAAAAATTCTACAAGACTTCCTGGAGAAGAGGATAAAAAATACTGAAGGTATATTAATGAACACTCTCCAAGCAACCACCAAAATGCATTTCCTAATGTTCCTGTACGTTGTAACCTCTCTTCTGATTTTTGTATCTACGCAGTACTAGATACCAACAGAAAATAAATACTGGAAAGGCAAGGAAGTTAAAATAAAAAAAGAGTAGTTTCAGAAGGTGGTCTATTGTTCTGACTTCCTGAAATTTTAGTTCAATCTTCATTAGCTGCCCAAGTAATAAGAAAAAAAAAAAGGAGTTTGTCATCAAAAGCACTGGCTATTTACTGAATACATTTAAAAGCCATTTACAATTTATTAATTTCTCCTAATCAATCCCAAGATAACATGGGTGTCAAATGTGTGTCAAGGAGTTTTATAAAAAGCCACTGTCTGTTAAATTACCTTAAAAGCAGAAAAGCAATCCAAGTTCTAAATGCTAAGGAAGTATACGCACACATCCCCTGCCCTGGAAACATCACCCAGGTAAAACATGAAAGCTTAGTCGTGTTCAACTGAGCAATAGAAATTTTTCTGATTTAAAGTAATGAATATCTTTAAGAATCAAGCTCTTTTTTATGGTAGTAACATTTTTTAATATCTAAACCTTACCATACCTTGTTTGGCATCATCACAAGCTGTTGTCCTTTGCAAATAGAGCCCGACTCCAGCTTCCCAAGGACCACAGTGCCCATATCCTCCACAAAAAAAAAAAATTACATAAAAATTTAAAACATTTTTCTAAAGAGTCTGCTCTATTTATGACTTAACTCTAAGCATGATTACTTAATCCTATGAAGTAATTTAGCACCACTATACTTAATGTTTTGGAAACTGTTCTCATGAAAGATGACAGATTAAGAGTCTCATATAATGCCAAAATAATTTACTTCCCCTCCCCACCTCTATTCTACAGTTGGAAATGTAAACATATCAATTGGAAAAAAAAAAAAAAAGATACCCTCTAAAAATAATCCATTTACTGCTTTCTGATAACAGTCAACTTATACTTCCAACCCTATTATTTTAATTTGTACCTTATATTTATCCACAATTGGCAGCCTGATTGGTCCATCAACTGAACGATTGAAGTTTGGCAAATTATCCAGGTATGGAATAAATGGTAATCCACTAAAAGAGCAGAAAGTATTTTTTTCAATTTTGTGAGCAGCCTTCTATTTAACAATTACTCAGAATGGATAAATGCAGTCCAACAAAAGGAATGATTTTCATTCTATCATCATTAAGAACAATGACCTCTAAGACAGTTAAATCTATCATAACTTCCCATCATTAGTGTGCACTTTACCCTAACATGTTAATACCCAGGAACTGCACCTAGTTTTTAAGTTATGTTACAGTCATATTTTATACAAATTAAGTATTCCTTTGAGAATCTTGCTAGATGCGTAACATGTTTTGGAAATACAAAACTGTAAGCTAGGTCCAAACATGATTTTCATTAATCTGTTTTAACTGCCATGAACAATATTGGAAAACATGACATCCAGTGAGAGACATGGCGTGTCACTAATTATAATACAGCTTCAAGCAAACTGTTCACATCAAACAATTACTCATTCTAGCAACATGTCAACTGCAACATCACTGGAAAATTCAAGGGCTAGTTTGGCACTCAATCTTGCAAAGCTAAAGAATACTGCTATTACAGAATCTGCTAACTTGAATTGCCAGTTAGCAAATGCTTTTATTTGGCTCATTGCATGGCTGTGTTCTTGTTGCCCTACAATACAATCGTATTTCCTCAAGCACTTTAGAACACAGCTGCAATACACCATGCTACGCTTCTTCCAAGCTGCACTGTAACATTTACTTTTATTGAAATACAGCAAATATATAAAGTCGTTCAATTTAAGATACATACATATACCAAGGACAGAATTCTGACTGTTCTTTAAGGTTTGCTCCAGTCAGTCCTGAGCAGGGCATGAAATGAATATCCTTTTTGGGGTTGAAGCCAACTTTCTTCAAAAATGGCACCAGTTTCTCTTTACATTCCTCATATCTATTTAAATGACAATCAGATCAAGATAAGCTTCAATTACTCCAGCATAACATAATACTGTGCTTTAAAAAAAAAACACACAAAACCCCAAGAAAACCAGAAATCTAATTTTCGTCAATGAAGTTATTCTGTGAGCAGCAAGCAAACCTGACAAAACTTAGTGGCCCACTTGCATCTTCTCCCAAGTCTTCCAGCACAACTCGGTATTGTTTATTCCCCCTCATTCCTCTGCTCCGTAGAGCATCATCAGTTCTCCCCATATCCCTCAATCACTGGGCTGGGTAAGCAGCAGCACATGCTATGTCTGCTTTTAAGCAGGAGATCCAGGCCAAGATAATGGGACAGACCAAGCAGACAGTTCCTGAGGTCATGCTGCAGGCTTTCACTTTAGTGGTGGCTTGGTCTTCTCTAATCTCCTACATAATTCCCTAAGACTTAATGCTATTTATTTCTATCACATTTCTTCCCCTCAGTCAGTTTCAGCTGAATTCAGTGTCAGAAGGTTGGGAAAGGCCCAAGACAGCACAACTGGGCAGGCCTTATTCTCTTAGCAAATGAGGCCGATGTTGTACGGCTGCATAGTCCCTCATAGCTTTCCACAAAAACTTTCATGATTCTTGACGGCACAGCAAGTTCTCTGACAACTCTGACTACACTGTAGAAGAAAACTGTATCCAGTCATTACACAAGTATCTCTAGGGAAGGACTAAGTTACACTTTTTAGCATCCAGCTTAAAGGGGTGAGAAGAAAGATGCAACAGAAGCCATAAAAAGACCTAAGTTTTGACACTTAGGAAAATTAAAACTCTTCAATAACATTTCAGTTTAAGGTAGAAAATAATAACTTAGTCGTTTTTATTAGTTACTTAAATAATAAATATTGACTTCCTAGTTATTTTTACCTGGCCTGTATCATTGCAAGATTCCTTCCCTCCCCCCTTCTCAGACTGCAATCAGAAACCATTTAAAAATATTTGCTTATTTGATTCAGCTTATCATAAAAGAACAATTCCAAATAAGACAGGGTGAACAGGATAATGCTGTTCTCACCAAATCTAAGCCAGGAGTTTAGCAAAAACGTGGCCAAGCAATCAAGAATCTGGCAAACTAAACTACTGAAAACAGAGTCAATTCCTTTTAGGTTCAATAGAAAGTTTCCAAGTCAACAATTAAACTCTGTTAGAATGCATGGATTTGTTAAATATGGCTGCACAGATCCAAAACAGTTGAAGTCGGTGTTTTTAAGTAGTGCAGAACTTCAAGCTTAGTTGGGAGGCACTGTCCTAGGCACTATGCTGCTGTTTTCCCCACAGTTTTGATAACCTCTGTCTTTATCCCACCATTCTTTCAGCAAAAATGGGATGCAAAAATTACTTACTGAAATAAAATAATTCCTATCTTTTAATGATTTTTTTTTTTAAATGAAGATTTTTTTGGTACTATTAAACTCACCTTTCATTACTCCAGTTTACAGTTGGATCATCCATTTTATTAATAAGAACTATTAAATGTTTTACACCTGCTGTTTTTGCTAACATGGCATGTTCTCTTGTTTGTCCACCTTTCTCAAATCCAGTTTCAAACTCTCCTTTTCTTGCAGAAATAACCTAAAAATAAACATTTTAATAAAAGTTCTACAATTCTTGCAACAGAAGAACTGACAATGGATAATCCTGCCTTATTCAAAAATAACTTTGGGTAATCAACTGCTAAAAGCTTTCAAAACACACTGGTATATCTTCAATATTGTGCATTAGTTTCTGCACTGACATGTAAAAATCACACAACACCCGTGGACAATTTTGTGAAGCCCTTCATTTACAGCAAAACCCACTCAAATTGGTAGACTTAATGTTTGAAAATTTTGCCCACTGTAACTAATCAAGAGTAAATAAGCAAACAAAAATAAAAATCAAAAGCTTAATTCCCCAGTATATTCTAAATAAAAGAATCTGATTTGTCCTTACCAGCACAGCAAGATCAGCTTGAGAAGCCCCACCAATCATATTTGGAACAAAGCTCTTATGTCCAGGAGCATCTAAAATAGTGAAGTGTTTCTTCTCAGTTTCAAAATAGGCACGACCCACTTCTACTGTTTTACCTTTGTCTCGTTCTTCTTGATTTGTGTCTAAGGCCCACGAAAGGTACCTAAAAAAAAAACCAACCCAAATATTCCATTTTTGTATTAATTTTTACTACATTTATGTATGATGATTCGATAAAGTGTCTTCTTTTTTCTGCTCAACTATTCTAACCACCTTAGCATTACTGAACTTAAGCATTTCTAAGACCTATCGTGACTTCTTATTGAATGTTTTGTGTATATATAGTGAGCTGTAGTGCCCAGTGCTAGCTCTCCCTCACACACCTAGAAGGATGCAATTCTAAAAAACTATTTTAAATTACTAAGTTCTCCAGGCATGATCTAGCCTCAAATACTTTAAGCTTTGCCTCAGTTTGAAAAACACCTCTGGATCAAATGGAAAACAATTCCCCTCTCTCGGCATAATTTATTAAAAAATTAGTTCCAATATGCACATATTCATATTATGAGATCTATTATTATTAGCTGTAATTTATTTGCACATACTAAACATAAGTGGGCTATAGACACCACCTTTATTCCCCCCATCTTTGATACTTTGATTGTATCTCCTAATTATATGTTAGCCCATTAGCCATTGACAAACAAGTTAGATCTAAGCTAGACAGATGAACTGAAATTTCAAAAAAAAAGATTATTTAGCTCCTTCAGGCTTTCGTGAATAGAAAAGAGAAAAAAAAAAATCTACACTCTCACTAAGGAGAAGAAAAGTAGTAATACCTAAACTGAACTGGCTTAACATACCAATATTTTTCACCATTAACAGCAGCTTAGAAAGATCTTTAGCTTTTCTTTTGTATTGACTGGATCATGTCTGAAGAGACACTGCTAACTCAGCTGAGCAGCAATCAGTGAGGGAGCATCAGGGATTATTAAACACAAAGATGTCCTTTCCAGCTCAAGAGGTTCCCTGAGTCAGAGAAAGCACTAGACGGTGGGAATGATGGATATATAATCACAGTCTTCCCCAGGCAGTAACCATTTGTCACTCATCAAGATCTAAATACTAGATGTCTTTTGATTTGTACCAGTATGTGTGTTGCATGTGTTGTAATCTTCACCGTGACCCGTGTTTCTGGAAGATTTCAGCCAAGCTGAAGCTCAGGTTTTACTCAGCTAACACGAGTCAAGCAGGAATCTATGTGTGGTAGCTGGATGGGATGTCCTTTTTGCATATAGAGGGGTTTTCAGGGAAAGATGCATTTCTGACTGAAATGTCAACTCTGCACTACAGTACAGAATTTTCTCAAAGTAAAAACTGCTGAAACTTCAAGACTTTCAATATACGAAGTGAGCTGACAGGGTCTTTGATAATGACACAGAGGTACATCATACTTTCTACTGTATATCATGACATATTTTAAAGAATAAAAATAGCATTCGAAGAGGCACTTCCTGCAACTCACCCTCTAAAAGAGGAGGAGGAAATCTGTTTTTTTGAGGTGTCCAGAGTTTTTGAGGACCGTCCCAAAATATTTATAACTGTGGTCAACTCCCAACAGGGGGATGATGCTTTCTTGATAAAAAGAACGTATGTCACCCTTTCTGTTCTCCCCTCTCACACATAATACAATTAGTTCAGGTCAACGCCCATCCCTTGAGTGCTCCATTGCTGCTCTGTGCCTAAGGAAGTCTATAGCTACTTCTTTTCCAGAGCCCTTTGAACCCCTATTTTCCTCCACCAGAGCTAAAAATGGAAAGCTTCCAAAAGGAAAACCAATTTTCCAGGAGTTGTTCGAAGGAGATAGCATGCTGCTATATCTGCTGTATATATACACCTACGTACAAAACCAAAAGCCAACCAAACGAAAGACAACACCAACAAAACCCAACATAAACAAGAGGCCCCCCAAAAAATCCACACATAACAGCAGCATCCTCTTGCCTGGAGGAAACTTAAAAACTGTGGACCCTATCTGATATCTCCTTTTTATATGAATAACCGTTACAGCCAAAACTATTCACTTGATCTCTTCTCATGCCTGCCAAACTGAGAGCTTTGGTCTCTCTCCCCTAGATACCTCTCTGCTGTTTACTGGTGAAAAGAAATACAGACAGAATGACCCCAAGAGCTGCCTGAGAGAAGTGTCTGCCTTGTATTCCTCTTTACCAGACAACTAGGCTTACCAAAGCATTGGAATGTAAAGCACCGATCTACCAAAGAAAAAAAGAAAAAAAGCAGCACCAAAACATGTTCCAATGTGAATTGCATTGTTTCATATAGTTTTAGTTAAAGAAATATTGGAGGAGAACAAGAGATTCCTCTCCCCACGCTCAAAACCCGTTCCAGCAGGAAGCCAGTGCTAGAGACAGAGACTAAAAATCAGTTTCCCATTTTCATCACAGTGCAAAGAGAAAAGCATGCTACTATCTTCAATAAGTTCATACCATGTTTCTCTGTTTTTTTCTTTAGCTTCTCTTTCATATTTTTCAAGTGTTCTTTTGTCAACCATTCCTGTCAAATACCTAAGAAGAGGGGGGAGGAAAAAAAAATGCAGTTTTACATAAGCAGAAACATAGTTCCAAATAGTTAAATACTTCTACAATCCCTAGAGATTATTTTGGAAAACTGGAACAGTCTGATGAGAGCAGCAGTGAAATTTTTTCTCCACAAAAAACCACATCATTATCTGATATGTAAAAGTACACCAGTACCGCTTTCGCAGAAGGATGAGGAATATCTTTTTTTAAACCTTATTGTAAAACGTTCTGCAAGTTTGAAAAGGAACTACCTCTGTTAAGTCAATTTCTGACACTAATCCAATATTTCAAAATTAAGTAAAAATTGTGATAGAATATTCCACAAAACCCCTACACATTTCTGAACTATAAAGAAAAATATTTTTTATTTCAGTCTTTTCAGACAGAACAAGGAAGCTGATACTTTAAGAGAGATCTTTCAGTTATTAAGAGGTGAGTAGTGTACAGTTTTATTATATTAAAACTTTCACATTTTTTCCCTCAGATATTTCCACCTGATCGAGTAACAGAAATCTACTTGGTTTATAAGGAAAATTAATTGTAACAGTAAATAAAGGGTTAATGAAAAGGTTGGTACAAGCATAATTTTTTTTTTCCTTACAACAAAGGGATATTCTGCAAAAATGAAAGACCACAAAAAGCTTTAGGAACATAACACATTGTTAGGAGTGTTAAGAATAGGCATCCCCTTGTACAAGGAGAACACTCAGACACTTCAGATTATAAAATGCTAATTTGCTCTAGTATGAACTACAAAGTTAAATGTAGCATGACAATTCCAACATTCCAGTTTGGTCAAAACAAAACAAGACGAAAATGCCAAGACAAAGACCTCCCACTTTTGCTGAGAATATTATTTTAAAATAATAGAAATACTTTACATCAGTGGAATAGCATTTAATTCTTCACATACTGCTTTCCACTTCTTGGTTTAGTTTTTTTTTTTTAGAAATCATAAGATCTAGCTGCATTTATTTACTTTTGTTTCATAAAAATATTGCAGTCTCTAGATACTGTTTCTAAAATAGACTTAGAAGTTTAACTATTATAATGTCACATTTTGAAATCAAATCATGCCCGACAATGTTAGCACCAGGGAATAAGGCTATTCTTTTTTTTTTAATCTTCACAAAAAGGACAAAGTTTAACAAAGGGTATAAAGCAGTTTCAAATAGCATTCTAAAATGATGAAGAAAACCAGTCATGTTCTGAGAAAAGGATTCTGGTTTTCTTTAATTTTATAATGCATTTTTTTAAATATTTGTTTCCATTAAGTAAGTGAAACTCCTGTAGTGGTAAGACTAGATCTGCTAGAATTATGGAATTCCAAAGACAGCAACTAAGTTGACAGGGAACAAAAAAATTTTATTATAAAAATACTAATCTATTTTTATTAAAGCCATACAGAAAATATTACTCATTTTACTTAGCGTATTTTTAACTCACAAGAAAGAACAGGAAATCTACAAATTTTATTTAAGAGTTTCCTTACATTATTTGTCCCCCAATAGTTGACTTGCCAGCATCTAAAAAAAAAAAAAAAAGTCATTCACAATTTAAAAGAAAATCATAGAAAAAGAAGAAAATTATGAACAAGGTAATCTAATTTATTTCCAAAGACATATTTTTTAATTGTAATCTAAGTTTCTTTAAGCATTGCCCAGCTTCCATTGTTTCCACAACAATTCATTGTCGATTCAATTACACTGAATTTGGAAAATTATGTTTTCATACATATAAACTTGGCATTATCCATAACAAAAAAACACCCAACAAGCAGTGACCCAGCAAAAGCGTGGATTAAGAGTGTGGGAAGCTCTTGTAAAATCCCTTTCTCTGCGTCCTTTCTACCTTGTCTTTAACTTCTGTAGGCTGCTCTTCAATGTTGGATATACCTCTGCCCACTGCTTCTTTACTTTGTGTGACTCCATTTTGAATTTACCTGAGGTCTAAGCTACAGCACTTGTAAGGTGGTAAGAGACTGTACAAACGAAAATACAGAATTTACTGTAAAACTCATGATTCAAAAATTCTTCTGTACTTTTGACACTTATGTTTCTGAAGCTTGTTGAAGCTATTTAATTGGGACATTTTGCTATAAATGCTTCTTTTAACCCTGCATTATGTTCTATTGTTTATAGCTCTACAATTCTTCATTTTTTGAATTTAATAACAATTAATAAGAACCCTCTGAAAATATTTAAAACAATCGGAAAAGGAGCACTGCTTTCCAATTTTGTTCTTTGGATCATAAACACAGATATGTCACTTCAGCACTCGACAGAGCAGGTACTTGACAAATCATGAGTACAGACACTGTTGTGTCCAAGGGAACACAAACACTCTATCCTTAGTATTCTTCCCTGAAAGAGCTTCTTTAAGTTTTTTAGTTTTTCCAGAACAGTTTCATTAGGATGAATGCTCCTGTTAACCTCAAGACACGATGAACATATACATCCCTACAAAGAGCAGGATTAATTTCTAATCCTGCAAGTTCAAGATAATACACAACACAAATATCCAATTACTTTACATTGACTTACAACTTACCTACGTGCCCAATGAATACTACATTTACATGCTCTTTTTTAGGGGCGCCTGGTGGTGCTACAACAGATTTCGGTTTTGGTATTTCTTCCTCCTCTTCCATCATTTCCTGAGCGCTTTCTTCAGAAGGCCCTGCATCCCCTGTGGGACCACCTCCTAGCTCTGCTTCACTTGTTTCTTCTTTGTGGTCCCATGACTCTTCTGGAGACATTTCTGTCTCTCCATTTTCCACTAAAAATTAACCAGTTAGATGGTTATTCAAGTAGATAATGAAATTAAAAGCAATGACTACAGAGAAAAGCCCCCGCCCCAAGATGCAATCAAAGGACTTTATATAGGAAGACATTAACCAACTGGATAGTTAAAGTGGGCAACTGCCTCTCTTTTCTGAAATTATTATTTCCAGGAGCTTTCAAACTAGCTTGTGCTGACGTCAGAAAACTATGATTCACAGGGATTAAGAGACTTCTGTTTTAACAAGGCAACAATTTTACAAGGAAAAAACAAATCTGAAGATGCACGCAAACCATCACGCTGGTTTGAATCCAGACAGAATATGCTACCATACGTTTGGAAGGAAAAGGAGAGTGATAATGGTTTAAGTTCTCTCAAAAGCCATATAAATACAAGGAGAAAGATACAATTTCTATGTGCTGATTACTTGTATTACTGATCACTTTAACACTTTTTTAATCACCATTTCACACACATTGATGGGATTGTTTGTAATACTTAATTATTTTTTAATAAAGCACTGATGCTTTTTCAGTGTCCAAGTAATCCAATTGCACCTGTCAATGCATACTACTGTTCAATTACCTCTTTCCCAATCTAAGTGTAGAGACGTGACAAAAATTAGCGAGGACCAAAAGTGCAAAGGCTCAACAAGGTATTCTTCAACTTTATTTGCAATGATTCAGCAAAAGCTCTACAGTAGTATTTTATAGCACTATCATAGCGAAATGCAACAATTCTCATCTTACCAACAGATTCTGAAATTTCCATGTTAACAGCAGCATTTGAACCTAGGAGAAAAGAAAAAAAGGAATCATTAAGGACACATATTTACCATGATAGTATCAAGAACAAAGAAAATCAGGGTGACTAAATTAATTAAAGGATAGTTCAGATGTTTGGGCACTTGCCACTGCTATTTAATACACAGATTCAATTTTAAAAATCCTGCTTCATGCAAGCTTTATGACCTTCAATAAACCATTTGATCTTCACATGCCTTGCTCGGCTGGCTATAAAATTGTAAATAACCACAGATAACTACACTGCCTTACAACAGCAGTATGAAGAGAAAGAGAAGGAAGACTGAAAAAGGTTCAGAGATTTTTAAAAAGGAAATTCTTTGCAATAAGTTTTTAAAAATCAAGTTTAATGGAACTGCATTTTATAGTGTCAGAACACAAAAAAAGAATTACCTTCACAAGAGGCTGTCTGTTCCTCTAGAGAAGTCTCTACAGGTGCACCTGCAGAGAAAAAAAAGTTCAACTTTTAAAATGCGTTGATGTAACCAATTTCCACAGCTAGGCAAAGTCTCCCAACTTTATTGCAAGAAGTGTATTTAAGAAAAAACACACTCCCCACCCCCCTCAGTACTAAATATAGCCTCCAAGCACAAATACAGAACACTGCCTGAAAGTTGTGAAAATAATACAGCAGTTCTAAAAACAATTTCATTACCCCCTCCACACATAGAAAGATACACTTAAAGCAAGTTTTAAAGGAAACAATTTTTCTATACAAAGTATTTTACCTGTTCATCCTTTTTGTACATGTTGGCTATTTTAAGTGTTAATATCTAACTGGCATTTAAAAATGTCAAACCAGTTTCATTGTATCCAAAGAAACAATGCGTGTGTAGTGCCACAACTGTAGGGAAAGGTTCTGCCAGCTTCAGCTGACAGGCACACCTAACAATGCTACTGCGCTTCCATGTCACATAAGCACGAAATAGAAAACTGAAACAAGCTATTGAGAATAAATTCTTAAGATCTACTGTAGTTATTAGGGCCGAGAGGTGATAAACTCATTCATATGCCTGGTAAATTTGCTGGTCCTCTAAAACACCACAATATAGTCATATTATCATAGAACGGTTAGAGTTGGAAGGGACCTTAGAGATCATCGAGTTCCAACCCCCCTGCCATGGGCATGGACACCTCCCAGTAGACCAGGTTGCTCAAAGCCCCATCCAGCCTGCTCTTGAGGACGATCGGAGGACAATCTCACCAGTCGTGGATATCAAAGTCACAAGTGTGTTTTCTGGATAGATCACAACCTTCTCATGCACTAAACCTACATGCACTAAGCTACATGCTGAGGTATAACTGATTTTTAAACCTACTAGGAGTGATATGTTGCAATTAACAATTACACCACTTGATGTTTCAGAACGCTATTCCACATGTTCAAGAGGCCTTCTAGAATGATCTCTAAAACCTTCACCTATTTAGTTTTCTCTTGGTATAAATTCAACTTCATAATTCTTTGAAACAAGTTCACCATCTTATTTTTTTCAGCCACATACCAAACTCATACCCTCCATTTAGCTGTACTCCAGCTCTCCTTCAATCCCATTACAAAAACACAGATCTTACAGCATTACTTGCTCTGTATGCATGATGGGACCTAAAGATGAAACAAATCCCCTCAAAAGAACAAAAACATAGAGAGAAGGACCTGATCCTAAGCCTCTTTGCTTTCGCGCTGTTTGCGTATTTGCTGCAGACTCCTATAAACTGGAGCAGCGCTGCAAAGGCTGGAGGAGGGCCAGAGGACAGAGCTTGCGGGAGGGTGAATGTGGGTCAGAGCACAACACCCGGTGACCAGCGGCAAACGGCGGAGGGGGTTCAGCGAGGCAGGAGAGGAAACTGCTCTGAGCCAGGCTCCCCGCGCTCCTCTGCCACATCACGTAAGATCTGCACTCCAGAACCACGGGAACAAAACTTTAGCAGAGTGATGCAATATAGTAAGTAAAAGGATACGAACAGAATAGCTTGAGATTCCTTGTGAGAAGTGATATATCACTCCCATTTCAGAGCTGGAAAACACTCAAATCAGCCCATTTATGAACATGGTAAGCAGGTGATGCAGAATCTAGGCATGAACCTAAAGCCCTGGTTTTGTAACGCATCAGAAGATTACTGGCTCTTTCACACATCCTATGGTTGGGATGCATACATATTTTCATTACCAGATCATTTCAACAAGCTTTTGATTTCACTCCTGAAGTTCGTCCATAATGAAAAACATATTAAATGACAGTATTTATGTGCTTGCCGTGGAACAGGAGCTCCACAAGTGGTTCAAGTGTTATTTAATTCCTTGGAAATACACTGTTGATCAACAACATTCAGAACAACTCTGGTTTTACTTCTTGGTCTGTAATACAGCAGGTACATCAGCAGGAAAAAGAAGTTTCTTCATAAAAAACAGAGAGGAGGTAGGAAATTGTTAACTTAAAAAGGTCCATCTATTAAATTCTGCATGAGTCCAGCACACACGAGAATCAATAGGACAGTTTGTGTATGGATCCTGAACAGTGCTAATGCCACACAGTCAAGGGCCATCAGACACTCAGTTGTGGCCACAGACACTCAGGAAATTCTGATCGCTTTGGTACACAAGTGCCAGACATGCTTTGAAAGAGGACACTGAATGACACGAAACATACCCTGTTCCTTCAAAGCAGAAAAGGAATACAAACTGCTCTCTAAAAAAGTTCATCGTAAAATGTAAATAAAGAATATTAATTTCAGGAAGAACAAGCTTTAAGCGATAAAAATAAATACCGCCCTCAGTAATTGAGTAATTGTTTACTTCTGATAAACAATTTCAGGCTCTGCCAGGTTATTTCAGGCACTGGTATATTGCAAACAAATATACAAGAGAAAAGTCTGACTTTAAAGGGTCAGATTTATCATTTGCTCTGTGTGGAAATGAACAGATTGCCTGAAGTGCACCTTAAGACAATCACCTGAAAGAAGGATGCAGTCCTACTGCTTTTCTCAGCCCCTGGGGTTGCTGCATTTTGCTCTTTGTCATCTCTTATCTCGTATCAGCCCCAGTGCACATGTAACTATTGAAACTCCGCAACGGGAGCTGGTCTGACCAAAAACCACACTAGCAAAGAACCTACCAGCTTTGGGGTGGATGAGCACTCTGCAGCAATGTGTCAGCTGGGCAGGAGGGCACTACTAGTGCCATGACAGAGAGGACAGAAAGGCAATCTCAAGAATTTCAAGGAAAAAAACTTTACCTGTAAACTCCAGTTCTGAAACACCTCGGGAATCTTTGGAGCGCATGAAAAGGAAATGACAATTCTGGATCTAGTTGAGATAGGCTTACTACTTAGGAGTCCATACTGGACTAGGACATGAGAAGAAGTCTAAATTCCACACTGTCCCTGTGGCAAAACACTTGGACAAATCCAGTGAACTGAAGTAACCTTTCTTATTTTGCCCATGAGATAAAGACAGTTGTAACAAAATACCTCTAAAGCTGAGGGAAACTGAGAAAGGTCCTAAGTAGTCCTTGTAACTTGTCCTGATCTCTCCAGAATATTGAAGTAGATATGCAAAGTTTTTCATTTTGTGTTTGCTGGAAGTCAGGAAAGTAGCTAATAACATTTATGGTTAACATAGTTTACTATTATTGTAAAAACATCACACACAGAAAAATAAACACAAATTAGAAAAATGGGTAACATTTCAAGTTCAGCTCGAACATTCTAGATCCTCCTCTCTGAAAATCATTCAGATAGCAGTCTTTTCATATGAGAGGGATTCAAAATGTAGTCTGTATGAAATCTGGTTTTAAAGTCAGAACATGATGCCAAATCTTGAAGTAAAGCTTCAAATTGTTGGATTTGCATGAAATAAACAATTAGATTTTACATAGCATCCTCCATATACCATCCCTCCTCTAACCAAAAGTCAAGAACTATTGTTGCAACCTTATTCACTGAACCACATGAAATGAACGGTTTATCTTTAGTCCTCTTGAACATCCGAGGCCTCGGACATTCTGGGAATATCTTTGTTGTGAGCGCCAAAGGCAAAAATGGATACACCTGCTGCATTTATCTACTGGTAGACCATCAGGACATGTAATTTAAAGTCTTGTCTGAATAAGGCAAAAATTATTTTTCTTAGGTTTTTTTTCTTAAGATAAAATTCACTGGAGTACACACACTCCCAATAGAGTCCAAAATTGCACAACTTTTAAAACATTGTGATTGATCTCTTTAAAATACAGCTAATGTACTAAAGAAATACTGCAAGAATTCACTCTGCTTGTTTCATTCACACTGCATTCTACCACAACTGATGACCTGCTTGTGTATTACATCAAGTTTTGTACTTCCATACATTTCTGTTCTTCAATAACCAAAGCTGCACAGGTAGAACAAATTCAAAGTTACCACTCAACTTCTGAAAATATTGTTTTAAAACAGTATGAGCCAGAAACTTCACAGCATTAACAGTTTAGAATGCTTGTACAGAAACAATAGAAAACTGCTCTATAATGAAATTTGTATTAGAATGAAGCAAGATTTTCATCTATAGAACAGTATAGCTGGTAAACTGGCAATCAATATTAGAACAACTGCAGTTAAAATACGATATTGAAGTCAAACCCAAGTGTAATGACAACTGCCATCTTTATGTAAATGGCAGTAGTTACCAGATGCACAGAATAAGCTGAGAGAAGTCTCCACACAAGCGGGTACTGGGAACTCCTCATCAGCAGTTACCTGAGCCACAATGCAAATGCCTTGACAGAACTGATGAGAGGCCGTAATTTGCAATTTGTTGCTGTGCACAGCAGCACCCCCAGCCTGCGCTGCTGCCGGAGCGATAAAAACCTAGACAGTACGGGAACCTGACAACTGAGCTACACTCTGGGATTAACAAAACTGTTTGCACAACAGCGCATAGAGAGAGATTAAAAAAAAAGAAAGAAATAAATAGGCAAATTCAGTTTGAAAGAAGTATCTTATCTACAAAACTTTTGCACTGCCTGTACAGTGAGTTTGTTGTTACTCCTCCAGCCAATAGAGGCATCAAGTTGCTTCACAGGAATTCCTGGAAGGCTGAAGAGTGAAGAAATGCATGACATCCATCTTAGGATTCCCATCACCTTTTAGTACGTGTGATTTGAATACCTGAGTTCAGTACACATTTAACACAAGTCATATAGTCTCAAGAGTCTTCATTAATTACGTAACAGACGTTTATCCCCAACTTTAAAAAAAAAAAGAAAGCATAAAGGGTACATACACCAGAGTAAAAAAATAAAGGTCCGAGTCAAACACACAGAGCATGAGAATCTGAATTAAAAATACCAAATCCAGAGATTCTTAGTTAAGCCCCTCCCCAAAAAAACTTCAAGCAATAATAAGTTCTAGGGCTAAACGAAGCATTTCATATTTAGTATTTTAAAATATACAGACAGAAAAGGCTTTCAGACATTCATTGTAATTAAGGCAGTTGCTTTTGAAAACTAACTTAAACCCAAAATGGATTTTCTTCTTGTCTCTGCCCTGCTTCATAGCCCATGCCCTTGCTTTATCAGTGGACACAGAGATGTATGCTCAGTTTTTAAAATACACCACTTCAAGAGCAGCTTTAATAGTTTTAACATGACTTTGTAAAATTAGCAAAAAAAAAATAATAGCTCTAGCTTTGTATTTATAGGATTCTACTACAAGTTAGCTTAGTAAGAGATCCACCTTTTTCCTTCCCCAGTGAGGACACACCTTAAGTTTATCTTATCTAAAACTGACATGCTGCTTCACAACTAAGTCTGAGAAAGCTTATGGGGATTTTCAGAGAACATAGCGAAAACCCCATTTCCTTAAGGCCAAGTATTTGTACTCAGGTGATAACTTCATTTTTGAGACAGATAGCCAAGAAATCAAGCTCTGTATTAGAACAGTTAAGGATTCCACTCTCTAACAAAGATCTCTCAGCACCCAGTAGAAACAGAAATTTTAAACCAAACCAAACCTAAGCACCCCATGGATTTTTTAGCAGGTTAGGCTCAGGATTTTAACATTTACACATATAAGAGTACAATTTACACGAAAGATCTCAGACTGTTCTAGAGAACACATTTTTAATATTGCATTACCAGTTCTAAACCAACTTTTGTACTGCAATTCAGTGTAATTTTCATATAGACTTCTTCAAAACAGTCATAAATGTCACTGATAGAATTCTGCCTACTTTATTCCTTCATAATGAAAAATACAAATGAAAACATCTTTCTATCTTACTTTCATACAATCAGCTTCTTCTCTTGCATGTTTCTCATTACAAAACAGGAGAGAAATCCCAAAATTCTGAAAGTGGAATTGTAAAACCAGATTGCTAATAGAATACAAGAATTATCTCAAATTACTTGTGTGTTCATTTTGACAGAACAATCAAGTTTCAAGATAACATCATGCTTTCAAATACATTAAATCAGTAGTCCAAATTAGGGTGCTAAACACATGGTCAGACTGCACATAGACTCCAGGACAGTTCATCTAGTCC
This sequence comes from Arenaria interpres, assembly GCA_013399435.1. Classification (NCBI taxonomy): domain Eukaryota; kingdom Metazoa; phylum Chordata; class Aves; order Charadriiformes; family Scolopacidae; genus Arenaria; species Arenaria interpres. The sequence goes on along the minus strand of VXAK01021276.1, from coordinate 15,651 downwards.
ACTGCCAGCTCCCAGTGGGCTGTCTTTTATTGGAGTCACGCAAAGGCCACATGCGTGATGAATTATTCTATCAGGAGCAACACAATCCTGGCTGCCTTCCTGGGGACAGCTCAGATGTAGACAAAGGACATCTGTGTAATACATTGGCACCTTGACTGCATCACACAGGTATATTATATCTGATCATCTGGCAAGTTGGTGCCAAGACATACCGCTTTTCTCCACACTGACCATTTTAAAAGAGGTTGTGCAGCTCACCTATCTAGAAAAGCTGATACAGAAGAGCACTGCTCTATATAGTAAAGTGATGACTCAAAGATTTTTTCGATAATAAGGCTTTGTACCATATACTGGCATTCATAATATGACACTGACTTGCTGTCACGTAAGCAGTTCAAGTTTACAGTTATGAAGTATTAAGAGCAGCATTACCAACACCTCACTTGTGAGGGAATCATCAACATATGGGTATTCAAATGTTGACATGAGCAAACCATGTAATCCTTTAATATGATAGCTTCTGGCATGGGGACTACCACGAACAAAACTTTCTTAGCAAGTGCGTATGGTAAATGAAGTTTGAGGACTGAATTGCTGATTAGTTTTAAAGTACAGAAAATGGTGTAAAACAAGAGATGACCAGTTTTGGGGAACACGATAATGCAGATAACTTACTCATCTTACTCTGGAAACTCCTTTTGTTTCTGATTGGGGGAGGGGGGAGAAAATATGGATGTCCCAGCTACCTACAAGGTCAAGAAAAATGAGGGCAGGGAAAACCATAAAGATAGATGCTATATCCATTTATTTACAGCATTTGAAAGATGAGGACATCCAGCTGCTTGAACTTAACTATTTCAAAAGAGACTACTGCAGGTGAGTGAGGATATTTAGGGGACTCAATCTTAAGCCAGATGTTTGCTTGGGTCAAGACTAGGTGCAAGTTATCTAAACTGCAATCTTAACAAATATGATCAGTAATTCACTTGAAGTAGTCAAGAGAGCTCCTAAATGAAGCAGTAGCACTAATACCACCAAAATGACAAATGCTATCTTTCCGTACGCTAGCTGCTAAGTATCACACACTTTTTGTTCTTGTTACTTTTGTACTCATGACAGCTTTTTCTTACCCAACCACTGCATACTCCAAATGATCGAACAATTCAGACTGGAAGGGGCCCCAGGAAGTTCCCTGGTTCAGTCTCCTGCTCCAAGCAAAGTCAACAGTGAATACTTAAAAATAACTTCTAAAAAAGAAGAAAAACTAATGTAAAATACAGTAAAGCCCATACAAGGAAGCTGTGATCAATTTCACCAAGAATCCCGTGAATATTCAGAACCATGACAAAAACTGAATCACAAGAATACAGGTTGATACAGCATTTTCAGAAGTTTTTCACTTTTCTTAAACCTGAGATCCAATCAAAACTTAGATAATAGAAATCTTACTAATTTGGGGGTGGTGGTGGTGTGTGTTTAACCATACCTTTACACCTCCAAACCATGTCTTGATACAGAAACAAACAAAAAGCCACCCAAATACAATTACATGCTACAGAACAGTCAAGGTGCAGTTGTGATTAAGAATGTTTAGAGGCCCTAACAACCTAGTGTTATTTTACTGTCACACCTTGCCTTAGTTTAGTTGAGTTTGCTAGTCCAGCAACTGCCATCTACAGTAAGCTTCCCTAGAAGCACAACTCATTCACGACACACTCGACATGCTCGCTGGCAGGAACTGCAGCACAGCGATGTCTGTTGCAGACAGAAAATTGAGAAGTCTCTATTTCACATTTCCGATAGAATCCAACAAAGAGATTTTACGCAAATGAGTTCAATTTGGACACAATTTGATAAAAGCAAGTTCTCGCAGCTACAGCATTTGGAGCATGCTGGCTTTAATCTGCTCCTTAGGTTCCAAAATTTAAACAACACATGCTTTTCGCATATAATCAAATGATAATTTAATTCCAAACTAATTCTGAAACTCTCTGCAAGCAAAAACTATAGGTCAGATATTCTCCCAAACATACAATTTGCAATCAAAAGAAAACATGCATAAAACAGAAGTTTTAAAGTAAACTACTTGGACTGCAGGTCTCTGGAGTTTCCCAGTTTTAGAAAGTTAATACCTTGCTCCCTAAATGGCTTCTGTGAGCATTATTTCAGTGCTCTAAACATAAGTGATGGGAATTTTATACAAATTACTAAAAATATGAAGTTAGCATGCATGAAAGGTAACACTATCATACCCTACAGCCACACAATGGAGACCAATTCTGTGGAATCTGCTACCACACATTTATCCTGACCTACAATTTGAATTACTGAGGAATTGTGACTTGAACAAAACCTCACCAAGAGAAAGTTCCAAGAAGAAAAGTGTTACTAGAACTTAATTTTATGCCACAAGTTCTGAAACTGACACCAAGCTTTTTATATTCTTCCTAAGAATCAAGATTAATTTAGCATCTTCCCAGTACAAACCAGTATTTGCATAGACTTCAATACAGGTGATAAACAGAAATATTTTCTTCCTTCCAATGTAACGAAGAATGAGTGCCATGGAACACCTAATTCCCTATGGGAGCAAAAGCAAACTGGGTTGCTGAAAAAGTAACCTATTCAGCACCATTGTCTAATCACATGTTGTTCTGACTTATTTCCAGAGCAAGCTCCACCTAGTTCTTCTAGCCAGGAAAGTAGTTGTCACCTTATACGAACATCTGCAAGGACAAGACTGTCAATTATTTTCTGTAACTGAGTACAGCAGACCTGGGAAAGCACATAACAAGTATAGGATTCCAGTTAAGAAAGAAACTGGATTTTGGGTATTGTGGTTGTTTTTTTTTTTTTAATTGCAGACTTTTGTTTGCTTAATCTTAGGCACATCCAAATTAATTATAGAAACTCAAAATTCTAAACTTTAAAGAAGATACAGAAGCAAGATGAATTCAAACCAGGTAGATTATAGCACTACGTAGGAAATGTACTCAGCAACTAAGATGTAAAGAAAAGCTATGGTAATCACTCCAGGAGAGCAGGAAGCTTTCAGTAAAGTCATCTCCAGTCTCTGGAAAGACAAAGATCATCACAGGCCTCAGAAGCAGCAAGAGTGGAGAAAAGGAAAGGATGAGGAAATAAAAATGTAGTTTAAATTCTACCAAAAAAAAAATTAAATACAGGAAGCCTTAGCAGAAACCTTACAAAAGTAGCTAGGGAGAAAAAACAAAGTTACTTTAATAACATTCAGAACTCCAAGAAAGCTTTCGGTCACAGTATTACACAGTTAAAAAAAAAAAGAAAAGACTTAGATTCAGGTTGCAATGGCTGAAAAACACACTAGAATGGATTCTGAACATTATTCAAAGGTTCATCCCATATTCAGCCTCAAGCTACCTACTATACCTTTACAGCTGTGAACCTTAACATATAGATTTATTCTAAATCAAATCCAAGAGTCTGCCCATGGCTTCTTGGAAGTATATTTTAATGCACTTACATGTTACCTGCCCACCAAGAACGAGCTAGAGTTTCTGAAAAAAAAATAAAATCATAAGTGCTGAACAGCTGTAGAGGACACAATCCAACAGCTGCTCTCACAGAAAAATGGGTTAATATTTTGTTACGAAAAATTTTAAAGCCTCATACATAAAAGTTACAGATTTTAGCTGCTAACATCTGATAGCTTTAAATACTAGGGAGAGCAAGACTAATTAATATATTAAATCAAAACACAATAAACAATAAGCCACAATCAACAGGAAATCGTGACAAACGTAATGTAACAAGTAGTCACTTTAGTGAAATTAAGTTACTAGAACCAATATCCGAAATACTACTTGTTTCATATTGTACCAATAGGCACACAGAAAATTACAGAAAAAACCAGGAAGGTGTTAAACTCTCATACTCAATCGGGTGTCAAACTCCTTAGCTGCAAGGGTGCCATTAAAACACGACCACGTCTGACGTTTGGAAGGACCTTCAGTTTGGGACCGGAAATTATAGAGTAGCTCTCCTTTAATTTGCCCTATGCAAAGTAAATCTAGTATAAACATCGGTTAGGTACACAAAGATCCTTTGAAATTAAAAGCAGGGTAAATTTCAAGTCATTCCACTGACTGAGGCCAGCTGGACAAACCTCCTTTCTCTACTGACCATTTATCAGCATTACATTAGGAAAAAATAACTACTTGATATAATTTTCAAAAAGACATTTAAGATACACCTGAAGCCCTGGCGGCTGAAGCCATGCTGTTCTCCCCAGCAACACTAAATCGATTACCACCGAAATCCCCGACAACTTCTCTAGCGCTTTAGGAAGAAGAGAGCTACGTGGTTTCCTCTCGTCATGGGCGACACTTTCCGAGCAAAGCTACCGGGGAGCGGCACGGAGGGTCCCCGCACCCCCCGCTGCCCCTCGAGCCCCACACCTGCACC
>VXAK01021276.1:0-10629 GCA_013399435.1 Arenaria interpres | reverse complement strand
AGTCGGGAGCCGAGTCGCTGCTGCTCCCGCTGCCGCTCCCGTTCGCCTCCATTTTGTGGCTGCCCCACAAGCCTCTGCGGCCTCGAAGCGTCTCCCAGCGTCCGGGGTAAGGGGGAAGCCGGCGGCGGCACCGACTCAGCACTCGCTCCGGCGATTCCGCGTGTACTCCACCGCCCCGACGCGAGCGCAGTATGGCCTCCCGGAGCTCCCGTACCCCCTCCCCTCCGCCTCCCCTGCCGCCATTTTAGTAGTTTTTAGCTCCCCGGGGCCCCATCCCACGGCACGACCGCTGCACGGCGCGGGAACTACGATGCCCGTCATGGCTTGCGCGAGCCCCTCTCGGCCCACCCCCCGGTAGAGATGGGAAATGTAGTTGCCTGCGTTTCCTGCGCCTTAAGAAACTACAATTCCTGCCAGCCTTTGCGCTCGCCTGTCGCGTCTGCCGTCTCCGCCTCCAACCGCGGGGTGGGGGACGGGACATGTAGTTGGCGCCAAGGCCTCAGGCGGGACACGAACTACCCGTCCCGGCAGGCCCAGCGCCGGCGCTCCCTCAGGCCACGCTTGTGCCTCGCCCCCAGCTCTCTGGGAAATGCAGTTCGCAGGGGCTGTGAGGGGGCAGCGTGGCCGGGCGGCTGCTCCCCATTCCCTCATCCCGTTTTGGCTGAGGAGGGGGAAGATGAGCGTGTCCCGGCGGCTCCCCGGGGCCTCTGGAGCGCCAGCCTCTCCGGCGGGGGCTGAGGAGAGCGGGCCCGGCAGGGGGTGTCACCTCAGGGATTCCCCCCTCCCTCAAGGACTCAGCGTCTGGAGGCAGGTGAAGACGTGCTCGTTTTAGCGTTTATTTTGGTGCTAGAAAGTGTAGGTGCAGGGTGACAGTACAGCCAGGGGGGTCCATAAACCTCCCGAGTGAAGATCCATGACCACACGGGCTCTCCTGTGAGGTGAGGGCCAATGTTTTGGGACGTGTCCAGCCATAAGTTGACCGGATGCATGAAAAGTTCCAAATTTGGCAACTCCACAGCACACTTTGACTTGGTCATTATTTAAAATAAATAATAATAATAAAAAAACAGATAAGGCAAATCAGTAGGACTAGTCAAGTACTGAGGCCCTTGACTAGTAAGACTATTAGAACTTATGAAGAAAAACCCCAACAAAACAACAAAACAAATCCAAACCCAGAAAACATTGCTTGAAGTTAAGTATATTTGGAGGAGTTGGGGAGGAGCAGAGGGGGATAAAGTAGATTTTTGGTTAGTAGGCTGCACATGGCCGTGGCAGCATTTCATCTTGGAAGGTTCTTCCGTGTTAAGTGTTTAGACACAGTGAGTGCTTGGGAGAAGAGAATTTCTTGGAGTGCTCACATGCGAGGAGTGAGTCATCTGCAGCATTATTTATATTAGAACACTGTAGGGCAGGTTACGGAGTTGTTTTGGAAGCAGTCAGGCTTAGAACTAAAATGCAAAGATCCCCATTCAGTACAAAATCCGGTGCAATTTTGGCTAGAGAACTATACAAATTCTCCTGAAGTGGCATTTATGTAACATAATCCTGACACAAGAACCAGATGGTTTCTGGCTACACACCAGCAGCAACATGTACACCCTTGACAAGCAGAAAATTCTACATGGCAGGTAATGCACACGTGTTAATGGAAAAATGTGCTTCCAACCAATCATATTCAAGGAGAAGACTAGTGTACAGGGCAGCACTTATAAAAGTTTTTAAAAAAAATTATCCCCATCAACACCACAGATAATTTTGAAAGAAAAAAATGTAATTCACAATGAAAGACTGTACACCTCTGCTAAATGGAAGTTTTTCCTTCAAGCACCAAGAGTGTATCCTCACCAGAGCCTAAAGAATGAGTTCTAAAGAACCTTGTGAAAGCCACTCTGATTATTCTCTGGTGCAGAGCTCCTCTCCATAGAGGCATTGGCAGGACCTCAATTGTTCAAAGCTGAGTAAAATTAAGGAAGATTCTCATGTGTATTTTGGTTGTAATATTTAGAATTTTGTTAAACTACAAGTAATTTCCTCAGCTATGTGGCAATCATGTTTCTATTAGAAAAAGAAAAGTCATACACAATTCCACTGAGGACTGGGATAGAAGCAGGAATAAGATATGATTGTTTTATTAGGGAAGTGGAGGAGGCAGTTAGGAGAAGAGCTACAGGAATAAGAAATAAGTTTGCTAAGCAGCTAGTATGATAAAGAACACCTCAATATAACACTCTAACTTACTAAAGTTTTGTTTGTTGGTTTGTTGTTTTTAATACTAACCATTGCTTGTTAGGTGAGCTTTATTAACCAGTAGGTATCTGCTACATTTAATTTAGTATGGAAACAAGGTAACACCATTTGGACTAGAGGAGCTCATACGCTGTTGAATAATAGATAAAAATCCAGTGGAAATCAAGCTTCATGAATTCTGCTGACAGAGTGTCTTGTTATTGTACACTTTTTACCATCATTATGAGCATTTAATAGCTCAGGTTTATAATGACTGCAATTCTGTATTACAAGCTTGTTTTTTGTTTGAGCCTTGACACAGCCTACAAGTCAGGAAAGGTTTCATTGGAGACAGGTACTATATTTCCAGAGAAATTAAGGCTTACCTTAAGATTACCAGCACACTGAACATGTAGGTAGCAATTCTTACATACACTTTGGCATTCTTTAAAAAGGCTTCTTGAAGGTTTTAGAAATGGAGCTTAATTCTGCCAGCTCCTAAAGTACTGCGTTGTGATTTTTTTTTTTGGGGGGGGGGTGGGGAGGGAAGGGGTGGTGGTGTGTGTGCAGGGAATGAAGCCAAATATGCATTTGATCTGATGTATGGAAGTGTGTATTACCACTGATTTCAGAGGAAAAGAATTACTTGTGTTATTCAACATTCCTTCTTTCCTTGACCAGTACTTATTCCCTCGACACTTGCTAGGATATAAACAATTAGTCCACAGAATTTCAGAAGATGCCAGATGTCCTTCAGAGTGTACAAACCTGTTTTGCAGGCTGTGTCGCACATATAAATTGTGTAAACTCCAACACCAAATTTTTAACAGGGCTAGTAGTTTGTTTTTCCACTTAGGAACAGCTGGTACTCAAAACAAAATCTAAGTGGAATCATGATAATTATGCTGGCTGAATATCTGCTGCAATGTAAATGGTCACATTCTCTTGAGGTTTTGAAGCATTATAAAAGCTTTTCTTGTTTAAATCTCTTCTGCATCAAAATGGTCAGAATAAATATACTAGCTCTTGATTTAAAAATACTGAAAAGCTTTTCTTATTGAGAACCACCCCTGCAAATCCATCATTACATCACGACTGACTTAAATTATCAAAGCACTGCTTAGAAAAGAAGAGGCTGGACCACCTCAGGGTTAACAACCATGTGGGGACTGGGGTGGAGAGAAACCAGCTCCCCCACAGTCGCAGTTCTACTTGTTCTTGTGCTGCCTTCCAGCTCTTGTCAGACCCTTTGCTGAGTCAGCTTCTCTCATTAAATTTAGCAACAGAACAATCCACTTTCTTTATCCTCCTGGGTTACTTAGATGAATCAACTCTTAAGAGGTGTTTGACAAATGCCGGAGCTGGTATGAAGTAAGAATGGGGAACAGGACTTCTGTAGCGAGAGCGAGCTATTCACATATTAAAGTATCTCAAAGTAGATTCACCGCTGGTTTGCAGCCTGTGGGAAGTCAATGCTACAGCAGTGAAATGGAGGCCTGCAGTCATATGATATTAGGAATAGTATTCTGTACTTTAATAGTAACTTTCATCCAAGGTTCTCACAAGCACTTCACACCCTAGCAGATATACCTACAAAATACCAACGCTTTAGTTATGTGAACTGAAGCAGAAAAGAAAGATACGTTTCCCTAGCAGGCTTCAAACAGGGTAAGAGCTTCAAGCAGTTAACAGCTCACCACCAACTCGTAAGCTTATTAAACTCCATGAAATAGCAGCAGTCTAAGGAGGAAGGAGAGTGGTTTTAGGGTGCTGGATTATGAGCTGTTTGACTCAGTTTACCCTGAGATCAGATAAGTTGCTGAGCTGCTGAAAAATGGGAAAGTATTTGGATGAGATTGGGAGGAGCAGGAAAGGAATAATAATCTGGTGTGGCAGCAAGCTGAAATTCAACTGACGCACTGTGAGCCATGCCCTAAAATTTAAAGGTATTCAAATATGTATATTAGCTATGCACTTAAATGAGTAGCCTGATATTTAGAATTGCTTTGAAGTCAGAATGAGCCTTTAAAAAACAAAGCCAAAAGAACAAGTTTTTTTACCTAGGAGGAAGAAAAGACAAGAGTTACAAGAAAAGACAAAGAGTTAAAAGAAAAACATAGGAAACTGCTCAGCTGTGAAAGTGTTGTTCTAGAAGCGTAGGTCTTTATCTGAGGCTTATGTGAAGGAACAATCTCAAAAGACATTCCAGAAATTAAGTTTAGCATTACGTAGAAGAAGCAGCTAGAGTTAATTGAGTCCAGAAAGCTTTTTTGGAAAACATGGACTAAGGCTGTACCTAAGTACAAGCAATGCACCTCTCCTGAAGGAAGGCTGTGTAAGAGTTTTTCTTAATTCCCTTTCATAATATTAATGAGGCCTGACAGAAAATTTAAAATACTGAACTAGTTTAAGTTTGATTAGGTGTCAGGAGATTATAAATTAATGTTCTTAAACTCTCACAATTTTTTTTCCAGGTAATCTGGAGAACTAGTGTGTGTCTAGCTGAGAACTAGAGAACAAAAAACACACTATGTTTTGGCCATCATGGCATTTTCAAGAGCCAAGTCTTTCCTAAACTTTGCTGCTGTTCCTGCATGCATAAGCAAATTATAAAGAGGCTTTTATATTTGCACAAGACCATGTATAATTCAAACTAAGATATCTTGACCCGGAAACATCTTTTCACTGATTTGTTTTTTCTAACCCTGCTATTTAACAAATGCTGTTTCTGACCTACTTCTCTCCCTCTGCTGGACACTCACATAATTACTGTATTTGTGTTGTCTTACATTCCTGTAGTTTAAGATATTTGATTCAAAAAGATTAAAATAAAAGTCTTCTTTGGTTTTCCAAACGTAGCACCACAACATAAGCCCTCTTCCACAGTCCAGCTGAGGAATTACTCTAAGCTCACAAAGGGGCACTATCAAAGGAATTAGTAATTTAACTCTTACATGTCTCATTGTGGGTTGGTGATGAATAGTTCTGAGCCAGATTTTTCTTTTTGAGGTCTCCAATCTAGAGTTAAAGCCTCTCCTTTGGAGCAGTTAAAGCACATACCATAGGTTTCAAAAAAAGACATAAAATTAATTATTTTTACTGTAGATAGCAGGAGAAATACATGGATCCATACATCAAAATACCAGTTTATATTTATCTTTGTCTATGTCTTTACCTCTCAAATACTTTATATGTTCAACTTGTTGTTTTCCAAGGTAGTCATATATCTCTCGCTTCCGTATATATACGCAACCTTTCTTTCTCTTGCTTGTATATCTCTAGACAGAAAGACTGAAATGTCTTCTTTTTCACAAGGGCCATACCCTTTTTTCAGGTGACTTTAATTGGAGGCTCAGAGTTCTCAGCTGTGTGATATGTTGCTTAGTTAGCCTGTTGGTCAGATTTGGAAAATCTGTAAGTTGGGTGCTGCTGAGTTCTTTCTTCAAAGTGCCTCTCTCTGAATGCACAGTTGTTGCAGTTTACTCCTTACACAGAATATAATCTGTGTTTTTGATACTATAAGCGTCTAGACTGATAAATAAGAGAGGGAGGGTGGTTTAAGTAAGTAGTTTTGCTGTCAAAACTGTTTGTTATGTTTGGGGGTTTTTGTTATCAAAGCTCAAAATAAACAAAGCTAGGGGGTTAGGTGTGCGCGTTGTGAGGAATCTAGACATAGTTTATAGACCTTATGACAGTTTAAAATGTTGTAAATAGCAAAAGGATTGCTTAATGTGGAAGGAATGTGCTGAGCAAAGAACACACATCCAAGGAAGGGAAGAATGAGATCACTTTAATGATGTGTACAGTGACTCAATTTGTCTTGGAAAGGTTAGACACTGGGGGAATCTATTTAGAAGAAAGGCAGAGACTGTGTGATTTTAGAGATCTGAAAGCCAGGTGTAGGGTTGGTGGGAGGAGGCATCACGTCAGTTAAGATACTGAAGCAGCTGAAAAGAAATCCTGTTTGGTACAATCCAGACCTGTTCAACTGTTCTTATGTTTTCATCTTGATTACCAATTTTGATTGGAAAATTAACCTTCTGCTTTGTTAGAGTAAATTGTTTTCACCTCTAAATCTGTTGGATGTGGAGAGTAAATATTACAAGACCAAGATAAGTAGATTCTCTGGAAGTAATAAATGGAAACAGGATATTTCAGCTCCCTGAGACAAATCTGAGGATCTCAGGGGCTGGGATGCAGAGTTGACTGAACAACAATGATAAATTTTGAGTCTGGGATCCTCAGGAGATGTTCTTCCACTGGCTGTAAGCTAGTGTTGTTCTAATAGGAGACAAGTACCAGAGCAAATTTGCAATTCTAGATACCATCAAATTGTTGGTCTTGTAGCTTGATATAGAGGTAAAAAAAGTGCAGAAAAGGTGGCTAGAGTTTTAAGTGGGACTTAGAGTCTAATACAGATGGAGAAGGCTAGTTCCTGCTCTCAAACAGAATTCAGCTGTATCTCATAGAATTTTTCTAGATTGCAATAAAGAATGTTTTTGTAAGATAATGAAAATGTTGAACTGAATGAATTGAAAATATCAATGCAGGATATGTAACATGCTTTTTATTCACATCCTTTCTTATTTATTGCAGTGACTCCCTGACATGGAGAAGCTCAGAGCTGCCACATCCACTGTTGGGTTCCATAACATCTCTAGGCCAGATCTCCTGCCTTATACGTGTGGTAAGAGTTTTATAACACTTAGGTTTCCTATGGAAAGTTTTGCATGCTGGCTGGATGTCTCCAGGGAGGTGGGAATGGAAAAGTAGTTTCATGTGGGATTTTCATGTGCTTTCTTTTACCCTTCTTAATTTTCCAGAATTCCAGTTGAGGGAGCATTTTGTCCATTAGAGATCCCTTAAGATTTTAATTTTTGGTAATGACTAAAACAAAATGACATTATTGTTATGAAGAAAGAACAACAGTGTCATGGGATTTTTAAAGCTGTTCTTCTATAGCTAGTTAACATGTTAACATTGTTGCAGAAAATAATTACTTAATTATGGAATTGTGAGAATGAAATAGTGAGCTTGTTTCTAAATAGGACTAATTACTCCGAAATTGTTCTATGCCAGTATACTTTTATTCCAGAGAAGGAAATTTGCTTGGGGAATTATTCTGGAATAGGAATGGCTAAATAATTACAATTTCCCTTCTGTCTTGAGAGAGACCCCATGTTGGCATTGTGATTCTGTACATGGGAATTTGAAATAAAGCTATTGTGTGTCACCTAAACTTGTCCACAAACACTGAATGCCTAGGGAATTTGGTTAAAATTATCAGAAGAAAAATTCTTGTTAGACTTTAGTGTATGCCAAGCACTTCACATCATTCTTAGATGTTCATGCACATTTATTTTTGTTGTAACTCTGTTACTCCTGTTGGCATTATGCCACTGATTAGTTTTTGTTTTGTCCATCTGCAAAGTCACTAAAATAGTAGTATGTGGGAGATTATTTTTACAACACATAATGTAAGTGCTTACATTAAGAAATGAAGAAAAAAAAAAGTTTACATTCTGTAAAAACTATTGCACCAACATAAAAATGTCACTGGCATTCTAACAAGTATTAGCTTAATCCAAACTTGCTCACACAATTACTGTCCTTAGTAGTTACATAACTATGTTGGCACATGTGGAACATCGAGCAAATGAAGAGGTATCTTCTTTCCCCAAGGGGTTTGTAGTCCATTAACACTGCTTTTCTGTGCCATGCACTTAGTTTTTTCCGTAACTTTGTTTCTAGCTAAGCAAACTTTGAATGTACTAAGGGATACAGGAGTTCTCTGAGTTTTAGTTGACAATGTTTATACTATTTTTATTTTCATTACTATTTTTTAGGAATGTTTTTCTCTTCAGTTGTTTTCTTCTTTAATCTTTTTTGGAAATACTCGATGTAGCAACAGCAAGATCCCTCTTTTCAAAGCAGTGATCTAATTAAAATGTGCTGAACTGAACAGGCAAAATCTACATTTTTCTTGATTTTGCACTGTGCTCAAATGACATTAAACAATATTGTGTCTAAAAAGAGCATTGTTCTGTGCAGCTTGTAAAAGTTAATGAACAAGATGAATCCTTTAATAACCCCTTCCTTTTGTTATTAGCAGTGTGTACGCCATTCCTAGAACAGCTTATCTCCTCCCAGCTGTACAGTTAAAGCATACACTTAACAAAAGATGAATTTCTGAAAATAGTCACTTCAGAAAGTTTTAACGCTTTTTTAGGAGATAACTTTAGGAGAGTGTGGCCAGCAGGTCAAGGGAAGTCATTCTCCCCCTCTACTCTGCACTGGTAAGGCCACAAGTGGAATACTGCGTCCAGTTCTGGGCTCCCCATTTCAAGAGGGACAGGGAACTACTGGAAAGAGTCCAACGAAGGGCAACAAAGATGATTCAAGGATTGGAGCATCTCCCTTATGAGGAAAGGCTGAGAGAGCTGGGACTCTTTGGTCTGGAGAAGAGAAGGCTGAGGGGAGACCTTATTAATGCTTATAAGTATCTAAAGGGTGGGTTGAANTCCTGAGTAACATGCTCTGACAAGCTCTAGGCAATCCTGCCTTAGCAGGGGAGTTGGACTAGATGATCTCTACGGTCCCTTCCAACTCTAAAAAAAATTCAGTGAAATTCAGTGAAACTTTGTGTAAGACTGCTGTTCCTTGAAATGCAATAAGTTTTGGGAAGAAGAAGTGGTGGGTTTTTTTGATCTCACAGATTTCTAGGATTATTGTGATGAGGTGATTTATAAGGGACTTTTTTCTTTGGATTTCTTCTGTAAATAGCTTTAGAGAATTGGAGAGGACTCAGACCAAGCCTATACTATAAGGCTTGATGGTGTAGGTCAGTTTCCTTAGTGAGTGGGGAAAAAAAATTACACGTGCTATCCAGGAGAGCTATGCCAGCATAAAAAGACCAATGTAGAAGCCACTATACAGCCAGAAGAATTCCTTTGTCAGCCTAGCTAATGTTGTTTGTGAAAGGAATGTAATGGTCCTAGCAGAAAACTCTTTTTCTCTTGAGAAATGCTATGCAATTATGCCAACAGAATTTCTGAAGTACAGTCAGACAAAAAAGCTGGCACAAGCGTGAACAGAGAAACCCTACAGCAGTGTGAGAACTAAGCTTTGTTGTTGAAGTGATGTGTGGTAAATAGACCTTAAGCTACTGTTCTGAGAGATTAATTTCAATCTTTATGTTTAATTATTGACATAATAGTATTACTTTATTTCGTTTTCTGTTCAGAGTTTTCATTTTATCATTTCAGTGTTGAAACTCATAATAGCTTTTTTCAAATTACATAGTCAAAGATAAAATTCTCCTTGGTTTTTTCATGTGACTAATTTCTGTCACGTAAGTAATACCAATTTATCACATGTTAAAATTGGGCACGGACAAGGATTTCTGAAAGTCTTAAGCTTCTCCAAATGTTTAGGGAAACCAAAAGTCAAATTTGGGTTCATGGCAGGAAATGCTCTGGCTGACTGTTCAGTGCTCGGTATGCCAAAGCAACTGTAACTCTTGGTCTTAGGCTCATGTGATAGGAAGTTGTTAATCTAGTGTGTGTGTGTGTGTGTATGTACAGCTCCAAAATACTGCCTCCTGATATGTGCTGTGCTGGTACCTACATGTGCTCCCTTTTTCAGTAAAAATTATTTGATTACTTGAAATCTTGTTCAGTAGTTTGATATCCTACTAGAAATATCAGTATGATAAAATTATTATTCTAAACAACAAGTAGATGTGTTAGTGCTTCCGGATGTAGATTTGAAGTTCAGACAGGAGTTGTCAGTGGTCGAGAATCACCTTATTGAGAGCATACTGGTCTTTATAAATTGTCCCTGGGTGTCACTCTTGAGTCAAACTGGAACATTTTAGAAACAAATCTGAGAATTGTTTTTCCTTTTCTTTTTTCTGTTGTTTCTGCAGTTTACACTTTTCTTTTTAAATTTATTTCCCATTACTCTCCATAATGATGTAATGATCTCAATGCCATCAAGCCAGCTTAACTTGTCTGAATTATATTACTCTTATAGGATATCTGGGGGAGTTTTTGAACTTAAGTTACAGTAATGTAACTGCAGAAATACTTCCCTGGCAACACTTTGTGGATTTACAGTTAAATGACTGATTATTATATTTAATAAAGCCTTTCTTATTTTGTACAACTCTACTGATTTCTGTCATCCTTTTGGAGCAAAATCAAGTGACAAGGAGAAAGCATTTATTAGTAGCAACATGTAACTCTATGTGCAAAGCCAGTCCAAGTGCTGTAAATCCCATAACTGAAAAAAAAGCTGAAGTGTAACTTCACTGGTAAATAAGCCATATATTTATTATTCCCTAAAGGGAAATATCACTGTAGGAGAACTATCAGTATCCAGTCATCTCAGACTTTTTTT
>VXAK01021275.1:88460-130087 GCA_013399435.1 Arenaria interpres | reverse complement strand
ATTTATAAGCATTAATGTAATCACCCTTTCAGTCTTCTCCAGGCTACNAGACATTTATAAGCATTAATGTAATCACCCTTTCAGTCTTCTCCAGGCTACACGGACCCAGGTCTCTCAGCCTTTCCTCATAAGAAAGGTGCTCCAGTCCCTTGATCACCTTCATAGCCTTCTGCTGGACTCTTTCCAGTAGTTCCCTGTCCTTGAAGTGAGGAGCCCAGAACTGGACACAGTACTGCAGATGTGGCTTCACCAGGGCAGAGTAGAGAGGGAGGATAATCTCCCTCGACCTACTGGCCACACTCCAGGAGACAATTGGACTTCTTGGCCAAAAGGACACATTGCTGGCTCATGGTCAATTTGTTGTCCACCAGAACTCCCAGGTCCTTCCCTGCAGCGCTGCTTTCCAGCAAGTCAGCCTCTAACTTGTACTGGTGCATGGGGTTATTCCACCCCAGGTGCAGGACCCTACACTTGCCCTTGTTGAACTGTATGATCTTAAACCTTCCAACCTAGACAATTCTATAATGCTATGATTCATTAGGTTCCTCTCACCCAACTCTCCAGCCTGTCCAGTGTCACTGTGTGGCAGCACAGCCTTCTGGTGTGTCAGCCACTCCTCCCAGTTTTGTATCATCATCAACAAACTTGCTGAGGGTAAACTCTGTCCCCTCATCCAGGTCTTTGATGAATATAGTGAACAAGACCAGATCCAGTACTGACCCCTGGGGAACCCTCTACTTACAGGCCTCCATCTAGACTCACAATCCTCTGAGCTCTACCATTCAGCCAGATCTCAGTCCACCTCACTGTTCACTCTTGTAACCCACACTGCCTAAGCTTAGCTATGAGGGTGTTATGGGAGACAGTGCCAAAAGCTTTGCTGAATTCGAGGCAGACAACATCCACTGCTCTTCCCTCATCTACCCAGCCAGTCATGCCATCACAGAATGCTATCAGATTGGTCAAGCATGATTTCACCTTGATGAATCCATGCTGACCACTCCTGATAACCTTCTTTTCCTCCACTTGCCTAGAGATGACATCCAGAACAAGCTGTTCCATCACCTTTCCAGGGATGAAGGTACGCGTGTAAGAGTTGCACAAGAGCAACACTGGCTCCTTGGAGCCAAATGTCAGATAGCACACTCAAGGGAGCACAGTATTTGATGAGCAGATAAATGTATGCACTAACACTCTGTCCTGTGGACTACATAAAGCAATGTATTCACCCGTGGATCAGCTCACAGACTAGTCTGATGAAGAGAAGTACTTATTAAATGTTCATCATATAAGTATTGAAAACTTCATGACCTGGCCCTTTGTGATTCAGTATGTCTTGAGAGAGAAGATATTACCAATGCAGATAAATGCAAACCTCTGAGTGGAGTGTCTGATTATATGAAGTGATAAATACACCCACAATTCCTGCCATGCCTATAAGACTGTGAAAATTCTAGGATTTACTCAGGCAAAACATGGAATTTAATGAACAGAACTTATCAGTATGAAAGTCTGACATGTTATAAACATTACTAGCACCATGCTGCCAGAAGAGCGTTGGACATGAATGCCTAGAAACAAAATACTCAAGAAAAAGACCATTTTTTGCTTTTGCTTCTGAATTGCCTGCCTTCCTTCCTTCTCTCTTTGTAATAGGTCTTATGAGATCAGCCCTTCTACAAGTGAATCCACATAAATTCCTGGCAATTTTTAATACAGGAGAGCTACCATAATTTCATGCCTCTTCAAACACACAGTGAGAGCAATCAAGGGAAAAAGAAATTAAAAACTAATTCTGCTATTTATTCTCCTCATTTATTTTATCAGTCATCCCACTGTCACACTGAATAATAATCAACAAGACTTGATACACACACTTAGCACAGGGCAGACGTCTTTGCGGGATTCCAGAGAAAACTGCACACCCAAGGCAAATACTGATACTGACGGAAAGACTGGATTAATCACAGCAAACATGATGCCAGTATTAACATTTCTGTTCACTCAGCTATCCAGGCAGGCTAAGTATGAAGCAAGTTTGCCTAACTAGTCATGTCAATACAGGGGGAAAAAAGACTTCAGAGCAGTTTACTACCACAGACAGCTGCTGGTAGGTAAAGTAGACAGCATGTCTACAATGAGGTATAAAATTACAACAGGAGTATTGTGACAGACTACAGATAATTATTGCTTATAATGTCTGGCTGCAATTATATGATTCTGTACCATTTCACATTTAGAAGCTTAGTGCTGGAATTAAGAGGCTGTGATGACTGTTTAGAGGAATCCCATTTAAGTCTCAGTCACTTTGTGGGGTTGCTTCAGAATGTTTCAGACAAAACACAAGATCAAAGTAAAACCATCGGTTAGTTTTCATTTGAAATCTGTTCTTACTGCAGAAACCACCCAAGCAATTTTAGCCTTAAAGAATCTTAAAAGCCTGAAGGGGTTTTTTTCTCTTTGTTTTGCCCTTTCTTATTAAATCAGTTATGAAAAAGGTTAATTCAGCAGGGTTAGATATCACTGTAGAGAAACTTGGATGTTGAGTGGTGCCTGGATGCACATTTAAGCAACAGCTGTAGTTTATGTGAAGCATGTCTTTAAGAGAGACAATTTCACTTCTCCTGATGGAGGAGCATGCATTGGGCTCTGGAAGGAGCATTGAGGCAAGCGTAACTGCAGAAGTAGTGTAAGTGGACGAAGCAGAACGCAGTGAAATGTCCCTAGCCCTGAAGGGCTAAAATTAAAAAGGTACCTTAGGACACAAGAAGGCATCTGCTGAGACTTTCATAAGTGCCCATGTTCTCTAACTCCTTTTAAAATGAAACCTGCACAACTAGAAGCTCTTGAAAACCTCTCTGGATATCTGGCTGCCTTTACCTCCCTATCTAACCACCTTCACAAACCTAGCCCTTAGAAACTTTGTTCCTACAAAGGGGTACAGTTTTCTGTACCCATTTTTGTATAATTTTCTGTACAAAGTTCTGAGACACCATTTAGGAAATTGACATAGGCCAGAGACTGACTGAAGTGAATTTGTTCTCCTCTGCACTGAAAGGGAGCAGATTATTATTTACTGCGCCTCTGAGTGTAGTATTTCCTTGAACTGTTCTACGAAAGCACGCCTGTCTATGCCGTTTAGGAGCTCTGTTTTCATCAGATGCCAAGGCTGACTGAAAGCAAAACACCAAGAAGAAACAGCTTGATCTAGTGAAGCTCCAGACATCAGAGAGCTACCTTATTTCTTGACAACTTGGCCATCAGCTCCTCAGCAGCCCTCTTGGAAAGCTGACAAGAAACAGACCAGTGAGACAAGTAACTCTTCACTTGTCAGGATTTCTAAGCATGGAGTTGAGACCAGGAGGTTTCTGTGTCTTAGAGCATATCCCACGTAGCCCCAGCACCAACTGACCCTTCACAACAATCCCTTTCTTACAGCTAATTTTGAATTAGTATATAAAGTTTCCAATACAGTCAATTTTTACTATTACCTCTTCCTGTTCTAAGTCTACTTCAGGAGGATACAAGGAGAAGCTGAGGTCCTGATTAGACCTACCTCTGCACAAGTTCTACCCATTTCAGTGTATCCAAAGCACTTATAGGAACTTGCTGGAGATTCAAATTCAGAAAATTCAAGCTCACCTTCAGAAAATTCAAAAATGCTTAAATTTCATTGCTGCTTTCCCTTCCCCATTCCCCCTAGAACAACAGAATCACAGAATCTTCATGGTTGGAAGGGACCTTTGAGATCATCAAGTCCAACAAAAAAAAAAAGCAAAAAAGCCAAAAAAGCCAACACATAACACCATAACAAAAAAATCAACACCCCATCACCGCAACAATCACCACACCCAACAATCTCGGGCATTGAAGCATGCTCTGAAGTGCCACATCTACACGTTTCTTAAATGCTTCCAGGGATGATGACTCCACCACCTCCCTGGACAGGCTCTTCCAGTGCCTGACCACCCTCTCAGTAAAATAATTCTTCCTAATATCTAATCTAAACCTCCCCTGCCGCAACTTTAGACCATTTCCTCTGGATCTGTCATTATTCCCTTGGGAGAAGAGGCCAGCCCCCACCTCTCTACAACCCCCTTTCGGGTAGTCGTAGAGGGCAATGAGGTCTCCCCTCAGCCTCCTCTTCTCCAAACTAAACATGCCCAGTTCCCTCAGCCTCTCCTCATATGACTTGTTCTCTAGACCCCTCACTAGCTTGGTGGCTCTCCTCTGGACACGCTCCAGCACTTCAATGTCCTTCTTGTAGTGAGGGGCCCAAAACTGAACACAGTACTCAAGGTGAGGCCTCACCATTGCCGATTACAGGAATCAGGCTCTGTGCTCTTAGATGTTTTTATCCTTTTCCCTTGCTTGCAGAAACCTCTTTCCCACAGCCCTCCACATTTTTTTTCTTCTCCAAACCAGCCCAGATGCATGGTCTGTTTACACCCCTCATGAAGCATGGTTTACAACACCTGGCTTTGGAGTACCACAGAAAGAGCTCTGGAAGAGACTTAGCTGCCTAACAACTCAGAGAAGCTGCTATTGCTCATTCAAAACCACTGAAGCACCCTGGTTCTTACCATTATGACTTCCAAAGCATTTGTTGCTTTTGAAAACCTCACTAGATGCCTGTCTCATGCAAGATACATACTTTTTCCATATATAGCCCCAAATATCCTTACATGCAATAAAAATGTCCACTGCAGACAAAGTCCCTATGCAGGTTTAGGGACAAACAAATATTAACACAATTAACCATGTCCCTAAATATACATCAAACATTTTACAGAACAACTGACTGATCTTTAAAGGAAATTTGCCTTTTCCCCTGGATATAGTTTTCTTCTAGCAGAGGGAAAGAATTATGCTGTCCAAGAGGAGAGTTATAAATTTTACTACTGGGCTAAATACAATGTGTGCGTAAATCTGGCAACTGTGAAGTGTTGTTAAATAGATAAATGTTCAGTTTTTTAGCCCTGCCATATATCAAAAGGACCTTCCCCTACACTCTTCATTCTGACAGCTATGAACATTTTTAAGGGTGGAAGAAAACTCATTCTATTGTTTGAAAAATACCTGTAGAAAACTGAGCTCTTCCAGCTAAAAGAATACCAGCCTTCATAGTTTAATGTGAGTAGCAGAAGCCTGCTAAATTTCCAGCCTTAGAGAGGTTCATGGCCATGCCCGAGTCTCTTCCAAAACACATATTTTGTTCTCCAAAACCAAATTGAAGAAAAACGCAAAAGAAACCACGGCCTTTTGCTCCCTCTGGACTACTACCAGGGAAATCTCCTTCCCACTCTCATGCTTCTGTTTCCATACCCTGAACCTCCCCAGTTATCGCAGATTTTTCCTGCTGGTACAGTTATCCCTCACATCCCTTGCATACAAGGACTCATCCTGTTAGCTAATGGTTATTGTCTGTGGATTTACCAGTAGCTGGTACTCCATGACCAGGGGTGAAATGAAGTCCTATTCCATGAGCTCAGTTTATCTACAAGACATATTGTAATGTGCGTCCATGTCAACTGCCATGAGCTACAGCCTAGAGTCCAGCTCGGAGACTTTCTTCTTACCACTTTCCAGTGATGAAGTCTTTCCTGGGCATCAGTCCACACATATTTCTCCATACGTTACGTGATAAAGTGTAAGTAAGAGTGAAGAAGGAGTCAACATGATCCATACGTTAGTGAATATACAGCATTGCCCATTCACCACTATAAGCATACAAATTTCTTCAGTTTATAGTCTTTACTAAATTAAATCAATTTTAATATCACAGGAACCTGTCATGTCACTTATCCAGAAAGCACCAGTCACAATTTAGAGCCCTATAAAATGATAATAAGACAAGAAATTATATTTCTCATTGACTGCCACAGTTGAAATGAAGCTTATTTCTTTTTATTAAGCACTTATACGGTCCTCTTGCCCTCTTATCTATTGCCTGAGGCCCTCATTCTCTCCAAGAAAAATCACTATTAATCCTTGTTTGTGCCAAATCCTAGCAGTACAACACTGTGTTCAGAAAAAGGTGCCATTTAATAATAAAGTTTAAGGTTATTACAGTCAGAATCAGTGTGGGCAAGCATAGATCACTTGTAGTTTTTGCTTCAGAATGCCTGGGAATAAGTTTTGAAATAAAAAATCCCCAAATATTATGATTATTGTATTGGGGAGGACAAAAGAGCAGAGAAATATGGCCAAAATTTGGTTACACATTTCGGAGATTCTGGTTATTGAGCTGTGAATCTTTACAGTTCATAGATTGGTACATATTAAATAGACCTTAAATTTGTATGATGTTTTTGGTATTTTGCAAATTTCATCTCAAGGGAAGAGATTTCCCTCATGTAGGAGACTTTTTTGTGGTTTTCATGGACTCTCCTGTGTAAGGGAATCGGTCTTCTCTGTTGGGAATTTGCATTGTCCTGAAGCACCGAGTCCCAGAAACCCACTAAGCAGAGAGAAAGATTACACCCCCTGGTTTAAGATACCTCTTCCTCTGAATCGGAGGGTTTTGTATTAAATGGATATTCATTCATAGAATGAGTGAGAAAAGATGGTCATGGAAAAAACCTGTTATGGACATATTACGGAGGAAAACTGTGGGCAAAAAAAAGTCACAGTACTAAAAAGACAGGAACATCTCTGCAAGGACTTGGCATTAATTGTTCCCCCCCT
The DNA here is from genome assembly GCA_013399435.1 of Arenaria interpres. NCBI lineage: Eukaryota > Metazoa > Chordata > Aves > Charadriiformes > Scolopacidae > Arenaria > Arenaria interpres. The sequence continues at coordinate 123,400 of VXAK01021275.1, read as the reverse complement.
CCTTCGTACCTTCTTTTCTTCCTCTCTTTCTTTTTCCCTTTCCTCAATAGCTTTTTTTCCTCCCTCCCTTTCTTTTTTCCTCCTTCCTTTCTTTCTTCTTTCTTTCCTCTTCTTGCTTCTTTGTCCCTTCTCCCTGTGTGTATGCGCATTTATATTCTTAGTAGAAATAAAGCCCGGAATATTTTGGGATTTCAGACTGAATTTCCCCAATGCTTCTGGCTTAAAAGTGGAATAAAAAAGAAGAAAGTGGTGAGTGTGTTGCAGAACATCATCCCTGGAGCGTTCCTTAACTGCATTTCCTTAGAAATGGGGGAAATAGTTCAGATTCCTCCTCTTCTCAGGCAATAAGAACACACCAACAGCTTGAAAAATGATTTAATCTACATAAAACAGGAAATTCTGTGTGGGATGCCCACTTCTCTTGAAGCTGAATAATTCTATATAAAATATTTAGCTTTTGGGGGGGAGAGAGACAGAATGACTTATTGTAGGAAAGCTTGTTACTTAGGGAATGTATGAAGAATATCACACTTCAAATTCATACCTCACAGAGGAATTAGAGGTTTTCTAAAGGTGAAATAACACATGACATTCCTATTCGTGAGTGCCACTAAAGTTAGCACTTTCTGAAAGGCAGACAAACGCATTTCAGGTTGGTGCTCTGAATCACAGTTTGTGCTTTGGTTTTTCGTATGCCACATAGTGAGTCACACTCTCTTTATTTCCTTTTATTTTTACATATTTTATACAAAGTTATCACAGCAAAATTGGGAGTAGCTTCATACCCAAATATCCTGTGTTATATTCAGCTCACAAAAAGAAACATACCCTCAAAACAGCCAACATACAAATTGTTAATGAGTTATGGCTAAAAATGAGCACACAGAATAGGTATAATTGAAAATTTACCCTTTTCTGAGCCTGGAAATCTCAGCATAGGTCCACACCTCCAGTTGGAGTCAACCTTAGACTACCTTCTGGCCAACTTCACAAATCATTTCCACAAAGAAGTTTTTCATCTTGGGACTCAGAAACCCTCTTGAACGTTGATGCTTGGTATCAAACATGTCTTGCTGAAAAGTGCCACGTACATAATAAAATACTGACTATGACATCCTCCAGGCTGACGTAGCACACAAGAGACATATAGGCCCAGAGAGGTTGTAGATAACTCATCCCCGGAAACATTTGAGGTCAGGTTGGATGGGGATCTGAGCAACCTGATCTAGCTGAAGATGTCCCTGCTCATTGCCTTGTTGTCCCTTACAATCCAAACTGTTCTATGATTCTGTGTTTCTATGATTCTATGATTCTAGGATGAGACTTTTCACATGCTTCTTCTTGGGCCCATATCTGCCCACTACAAGGCATACCCATAAGAACTCATAAATTCCCACATGGTTGTGGGGATCTGGACACAGTGAGCCACTGTTTAAGACATCTGTCATCCAGTTTGACACAGAGGGTATATCTCTGAGCTCATGAACTGAAAGGGAGAGAAGAAGTATTCTCTGCAACATCAGACTGTTTGTCCCAGCCCCTGTACCTCTGAAGTACACATCTAAGACAGTCCAGCAGATTGAGCTGTCAGAAAGCCAGCTATTAAACAATCCCAAAGTCCCCGCTTCTCTTATTTTAGGGCATGTTCCCCTTTCTTGTATAGCCTGCAGTTAGAGAAGAACTTGAAAGGAGTTTAATTCTTGGGACATCCCTGAAGGACCCACACATCGTGGGGGGCAGCTGGGGTAACTGCTGTGACATAAGGAAGAGGTGGGGATGACTTTCACAATGGATCCCAATATTGACATAGACCAGTCCTAAATATCAGACTACATAACTAGTGGGTTTAACAGGAGTTTTAACCTCCTTCATTTTCAGTAATTTTATGTAAACTAGGCAGTCATTCTCGAAACACAGCAAGGCTAGTGTGAATATCTATCACTTCACATGAAGTGGAGCTTAGGCTTAAGCTGTTTTTGTGCAAGTTAAAAGCTCTTTACTAATGATCTCGGATATTGTTTGAAGACTAGGCACAAGGGAGGATTTTCCAGTGCATCACAAGAACTGTGTTTGAGACAGGAGAATATGTCAAGATACTTGGGACTGTCATGGCTGCATCCTCAAAGGCAAAATAAGTGTGCCTTGGGAGAGGAAGTACAAACCCCAAAGGCAGATTTGGACAGGGAGGTGGGAGGGGTGTTACAATCTTTTTTATTTTCTTCTTTTCTGTCTCCTCAGCCTATTTTTGTGATGGAGGAAAGTTCACAGCTGCATTACCTAAATACAGGAATTTTCAGGGCCAGCTGTGGTAAATTAGTTAATTCCTCTGGCTCATTATATCAGAGGCATGCTCTGACAAGTTGAGACTGGCTGCTATTACAAATGTACAGCCTGGGAGGAAAAAAATACCAGTGTGAAGGTTTGGACCTTTTCTTTGTAAAGTTGCTTTAATTAGAAAACCAGACTCTAGGAAGCTTTGTTCTGTGAAAGTCCAATTGTTAAAGAGGATTGGGGGTGGGGTACTTAACATTTGCCCATCAAGTTACTGAGCTGTCCATCCCATATATCTCGGTTTGTGTCCTTTGTCCAAAAGTGGCTCTTATCGCCTGGGGCCACAAAGGGTAGAGAGAAGAGACATTTATTCCACAAGCACAAAGAACCACTTTGAAGACATAGGTCTTTGTTCACCTTCAAACACTCCTTCTGGTGTCAGTTAAGGAGTATTGAAATTTGTCTGCATTGGTTGTTTAAAAAAAAAATTACACAGTTGGTTGAGAGACAGAACTAGCCCTTGTCCCACACTGCTGCAACAGTTTATGTTTCAAGAAGCCAATGGTAAACAGTGGGAACTCACCACAGGAGGGATAGAATGGGTGCCAAAATGGTTGTGGTGCTAGCCCAGGCTGGAGGAGAGCTGCAGCTCCTTGTGTCACTCTTGGTGCATGTGCTGTTGCACCAACTATGGATGCCTGAATGTAACAGTTCATGTCCTTCCCCTATTCAGTGCTGAAATGGTTGTCTTTGCATTTTTCAGCTTTATTCAGTATAAATAAGTGAGGGACTGTGAGGCATTCAGGGAAAGATCTAAGCAAACATATGGGTGGTTGAAGCAGCAGTACAGTACGTATTTCACTCCAACACAGAAAAGCAAATCTCTGCATGTCAACAATTACCAAACTTCCAGAGGTATCTAAACTTGCTTCAAGTTTACACGTGGCAAAGCTGATGCTTCCAGAAAATAGCAAACATTCTGCAGGTGGTCAGTGCGTGTGCATTAACTGTTATTGATTTTGAAACCCCTCAGACTCTGTATATGCATAGACCACATCAGGCACAGGCAGCTTGGTGCTCCCCAGAGGTACCAAAATCGGATACAGTGATCAGAAAACAAACAGGCACAAGTGTCCTGACCAGCTCAAGTTACGGGCAGAGTAAATGCAGCTATCCATCATGAATCCATCATGAATCTCCCTATGCGGGGAGTGGTTGAGTCACCATCCCTGGAGGTATTTAAGAAACTTGTAGATGTGAACTTTAGGGCACGCTCTAGTGGCCAAGATTGTAGGGGGCTTTTGTCTGTGTATGGTTGGACTCGGTGATCTCAGAGGTCCTTTCCAATTTTGAGCTCTACTAACACAGGCCATGCATAAAAAATTAATAATTTTATTTCCTTGACTTGTTGTTAATACTGCAGTGATTTATGCCCTTGGAAGCACTGATGGCAGATTTGCCTGTATTTCAAAATTTTATGGATGTTAAAAATATTAATTATTATTTTGAGTAATCTCAGATTAGCAACCCACATGGAAAAGGGCTAGGGAGAGAGGGTGAAGAATCTAGCTGAGAGAAAATTAAAATAATATCAGGCAAGAGAAGAAGGAACACTGTTAATGTAGGCACCACATTTCTCTTGAAGTTCCAACAGAAGGTAGAATTCTTAATAGAAAACCAAATTTCACTATTAAGTAGAAGAAAAAGTATATGTATTTACATTGGTTTTGTTTTGTTCAAGTCACCAAAGGACTGAGGAGGCAGATGTGAGGGACAAGAAGACAAGAAGTGCATGAGGGAGGAGGAAACATCAAACTAGTTTGGCATCCCTCCAAGACTAGTTAGAGATGTTCACAAATCCTCCAGGACCATAAAATTTGCCCAATTTTAATGATAACAGTCACAGTACCTTATTAGCCTTATTATAGCAAATGATTTCTCTGCCCTGGGATTTTACTCATGAGCCAGTGACTTTGGCTTGCTAGGAAATAGGAGTGTTCCTCCAAATTGTGGTTTAAACAATGCTGTCACCCAGAGGTGTTTGTATCAGCAATCTACATTGCTATGAATAGATTTGCAAGGACTGTCCAGGAATAAAACTTCTCACAGATACTAACAGAATTCATACAGTGGGTATGAACTGAAAGAAGAAAAAAAAAGATGAAGGATGGACTAAGTTTGACTTTTCTGTGGAAGATAAAGCAGGATGAAGATAGGAACTAAAAGCAGTGGGCAAACCAAGCTGTGCTCTGATCCTCCAGGAGCACATTGAATCTAATTTATTGCTTGAGTGTAGCTCTGCTGCTGTATTTTCAGTCTTGATAAGGCTCTTCTCAGGGCCATAGATGATGGGACTTTTTCCTGTCTAGAGAAGTTTGGAAGCCTACACCATCAGCAAATGGCTTTATAAGTGACCACAAAAGGATGCACAGGGTTTCTTTGGTGTGTCTGATGAAGCAGTGGGAAGGAATAGGGGGTAGATCAGGGAACATGAACGTAAACACATGTATAATGTCCATGAACAGTTGTGTGGGCAATCTTTGAATCAAGATTTTTCTTATCAGTGCCATGAGAGTATGTTTCAGGGCCCTCTTTTAAACAGTACTTTGGTGGAAATCTTTATAGTTTATTCCTATAATATATACTGATTAAAATACCAATTCAATAAGGAGGTACACTCCTCTTTAACAAGACATTAAGTGAGTTTAGAGTGAACTGATGTCCCAGGAATATTCCAATATTGGTTTATTGGATGTCATTCTTAAAAGCACTTAAAAATATTTTCAGGGGCTCACATCTGGTTCAGATGGTTTACTAATATACATTTATGTGCTCTGTATTTGGTGAAAAAATTGTGTAAAAAGAAGGTCTTGGTAATATCTGAAAAGTGACTTTTCTGTTCTGACACTCCTAGGTCAAGGATTTAGAGGTAACCAGAATTTTTGGCACATCAAGTTGCCAAAACTTGAACAGGCTGGGCTTGTTGACCTTTTGTCCTTCTTGGTCCCAGCCCAGAACGAATCAGGTCACTGTCCCGATTTTAACATAATGAAGCTAATCCTTAAGTGAATGATAAATCAAACTTTGGCCTAACCTCCTAAGAGACATCCCATATACTTGGGTGCCAAGCCCCAGGATATAAAGACTTTGATGGGTTTTGAAGAAGGCTCAGCCTGCATATTGAATAACTGCCAGTGCACAATGAAGACCAAGGATTTATGGCACCCAGCTTGGGAGGACTTGAGTGCATTGGTAATGCCAAGATAGGTAGCCAGCTGGAGCTGCCCAAACTTCCTTGGGGATCAGCAGGTTTATATTAGGATAAAAATTTGTACTTTATCTGAACTTCCAAGTGATGAGATATGGCCATCACATCTGAACAAATTCTACATGGGGGCTGCTTCATTTAATATGTTCACCTTCATTCAAAATTGCTCACACAAATACAAAGAAGAGTGAGACTTCTCCACAAACAGGTATTTGCTGTTTGTCTCAGCTTATCAACAGGAAAGAAAGTTTCCTGCTGCTGCTAGCTTTCAGCTGCTACAAAGGATGGCTTTTCAAAAGGGGAAGGTATAAACTTGCTTTTCTTAGCAGCATTCCATTTAGATTCTAGAGCACCTACAGCTCAAGCAGAGGCATATCAGGTCAGTCACCCAGTTCCGAGTAAGTTTGCAGCACTGGCATTTGACAATGGCATTTAACAGTTAACCAGCAAAAATTACCCAGAAATATCTGACACTGAGTAAACAGGGAGATCCCGATAATTTAGTTTAACATATCCAATTTTGCAACTGCAACCATGTTTGACTGAAAATATTTCCAGCCATTTTCTGCCAATATCTATAATGAGAATCAGAAACGTGATGGTGTAGCTTAAGCAGTTTGAGAACTTACTGATTCCTGAGTGTTCATAACAGCTTCCATTTCGTAGCTACAGCAATTGCCTTTAAGATGGACAAATACATGTGTGTTTATACACACATTTAAAAGTTTTAAAGAAAAGTTCTGGGATCAGATTTCTCCATTTTATAGGTTGCTGTGGAAACAGATTAGCCCTCTGGAAATAAAAGCCCATGTTTGACTATAATGCAAAGAACAATCTATAGCATGAAAGGAAAGAACAGCTGGGAGTTGGAATAGTGTAAGCTGACATGTCAGACAGTAGCCAGACAAAGTGAGCCAGGGACTGTCTGAAAAAAAAGGAAGGGGGAAAAAAAAAGTAAGAACTAAGCATTGTCAACAAAGTCTGCAAAACGGTCCAGCTGTTCACTCTCATCATAACTAAGAAAATAGGGAGAGAATACCAGGACTGAGGATTAAATTTATGAAGAGAAGAAAACCTGAATGGAAAGAGTGAATAGGATTTCAGACAAAACAGAACCCGCACGGAGGTCTTTATTCGGAAATAACTTGGAAAGCACAACGCTGGGTTCCGGACAAAACACACATCCCTCCACAACCTCGCTTATAAAAGGCCAAAAGGAATCTTAATACACTGCATTAAGCAGACTTGTACAGAAAACATCGTTTGTATAATTTCATTGTTTCGGGCTGAGCAGTAATGTCCTACACAGTTAAATAGATTAAGAGAATTTGAGAAAAGGCATATCCAGCATCGCAGAAGGGGCTAAAAGGTGAAAAAGTTTCACCACAAATCCCTGCTGAAACCTGAAATGAAAGCCCCAAGGACTTCTGATATACTGTAAATAGCCAGTCAACTCCTAGAGCCTTAAGTGATGTCTGGTCTTTTGTTCAGACAATGGACAATTGAATCCAAGATGAACAGTTCCCAGGATTACGTGCACATTGAGCCACATAGAGGGAAAGAGAAGTGTTAGAGAGTTTAATTCAGAGGCATGCTTACCTCCCAAACAAAGGCATTCAGCAGTACAGAACCTGATTAGGGACTCTTCAAGAAATACAAATAATGTCATTCACATTGCATAAGCAACTGGGACTATGCATGGGTGCATAGTTAGAAAATAATAATGAATGCACTTTCTTCTGTGCTTTTTTTTTTCCTTTTTTCTTTTTTGAGTAATGGCCTCTCTGTCCAGTGATCTCTTAGGAGCAAAGCTAGCTAAATAGCTAGCAAGATGATTGATTAAGAAGATGCTTTGTTTCCATTGTCTGTGTGATCACTCCAGGCATTCAGCAATCTAATCTGTTAACTCCTGCATCAGTAAGTATCTTATAAATCAGGAATAAAACCCATAAATGCCTAGTGAGGAAACTTCATATTCTTTGGATGAAACTAATTACGAGTGTGGATTTCATTAGTGATAGGACAGCTCTAAAATATCATTCATAGTTATTCATCCATGCTCTGGTACCCAAAGATAACACTTACAAATGCCATGGTAATAACAGGATAAACAGGTTGAACTAATATCCAAAACAGCATGTCATCTGGGGTTCCAATATTTACATTTGATGCCACTTAAATGAGCAGGGTGTGATGAAGAAGGGCACAAGATATACTAAGCTTTCATAAATCTCTCACTTTTATCATGGTCACGGTGCATTTGTGTAAGTCATCTACCAGTTGTTGCTTCTGTTTATGTGCAGCAACACCATCACCTTTGCCAAACATGGTCTTAAGTATCTTAATCTGCTTGCCCTTTTGCTTTTTCAATTTATTTCACTAGATAAGGGAGCACCCCATTCTTCCCTCCTGACTTTCACAGTCTTTCTGCACGTCTCCCTTGCCACTCTGCTAGTCTGCAACATTACAGCTCTCATCATAAAAAAGGTCAAGTTTCCAAGGGAAATGTGTGGCCTGTGGTTCAGCAGGCAAGGAGGCACCTCCAAACGCAACCCTGGGTCCTCCCCCTGCTGAGAAAAAATTCTTCTGTTAGAACTCCGCAGTTCTCACTGATAAAGTCCTGCAATTTCAGCTTTGGTCCTGTGAAAATATGTTGTGACGTCCCATCAGAACTGCAGTCACTTGGGGATTATTTTTCTTCACATTTGCTCAGAGCTGATGTCAATATGAGCACTAAAGCTAACAGCCCACAGGGGCAGGTTGGCTGCTGTTTGTGGTAAAAGCCCCTTGATTCAGACTGGCAAGCAAAAGCTGAGACTAAAGGGCACGTCAAATTTCTCAGACTTTTGCACATACATGTAGGCTGCAGAGAAGAGCAGAAGGTGGGAGGACAGTAGTTTAAACTGTATCATGTCCTGGAGAATAAAGCTGGAAATTCTACTGCACTTCTTCATAGGGGAATTTTTTAGCTTCCCTTACTCAGTGATGATCACCTTATCAGATGAGAAACTGCACTGGATAGGAGTTGAAGATGTTGACACTGCCCCACAGAAGGAGTTGTGTACCTTGGCTGACTCACAGGTGTTCCAAGGGAAGCAAATCTCAGGTACACACGCTGACTTCCACAGCAAGCTGCTGTACTTTAAATCGGGGGAGAATTTACTGTTTCCACAAGCACTTTGGTGGAGAATGAGGGTCGACGTGGGTCAACCACCAGCTCCCTTGCCTTTTCTGCAACACTCTGCACGCAGTGGGTCACATAGAAGACCCACACACAGGACGCCTCAATCTCCCTCCTGAGTCCAAGACACCAGGAGAGAAATGTTGCTCCTGCTGAGTTTCCCTGAACCTTTCCCACTATGACCAGTGTAATGTGTCTTCAGCCTGCTCCTGTGATGAGCAGGCAATAACGATTTATTCACAATTATTTATTGATTCAATAAATTAGACAGGAACTGGCCTCCGTCTTGAGCTGCCAGTGAATATATCACTAGTTTCAGTGCCTGAGCATCACCAGTAATATCTTTTTAGACTGTTTTATCTCAGGCAGCAGTGCAGTAATTCAAAATTCATCTGATGCAGTGATTCAAAATTCAAGATACATTGTTAATATTGGCATAGTAGTTCTCATAGTATTTTTTTCATTTTCCTGTTTCTTGAGTACACGAGTTTCTCTGACTTGACTAACCACAAGACACATTTGAAACTCCATGCTCGTAGGGCAAGGGAACTAATACATGGAAAACTGGGACAGACCTACACATCATTAGGTCTTTTTCCAGCGGGAGAAGGGAGTCTTTTTGGACACTTGGACAAACTAACCCCACGAAAAGGGCTGAGTTACACTCCAAACAAGAGATAAGCAAGTTAAAATTCAAACAAAGATTCTTTTTGAAATCAATAATTTGCCATTTACCATATTGACATTTGTAAACAGGAGAAAAGAACAGTCAGTCTTGATCTCATTGTGACTTGGTAGCAACCTGATCATAGTGCCTATGATCCTGTCTTGTAGTGTCTTGCCCTTCTACAAACATGCTTTTGAAGTAAGCTATGTCTAGAAACAATCCCACAGAAATAATGTCCCTTTAAAGAAAAGCCAGGAGCAGACATGGATCAGGCAGCACCTGCGTGGTTTAAATTACAGGTGGGAGTGTAACAGTGCAAAGTCAGCACACCACAGTGGAAGAGGTGTGAGCCTGTAGGGGCACTGAATTTCTCTGGGGGACCACTATTACAGTAGCAGCCATACAAAATTTCAAGCTCAGAATGCACAGTGGCCTTCAAAGAATCTCAGTGATATTTCAAGTTGCCCATATAATAGATCTCATATCATGGCACTGACATGACTGACTTAAAATGAACCCAAGACTAGATCCAAACTTCAAACAATCTCAAGTTCTGGCATGTTTAACTTCAGGGGTTTGGTCAAGGATGTTAGAAAAAGAAGTCTTTTGTTAAACTTGTCTTTGTGAAGTCCATCCCCCAAACATTCCTGCTGTTCGTGGAGAGAACAAATAACAACTTTGACTTGCATCTTCTTGTGACCAAGGTCATGCATTTTACAGACCCTTGTTCTGACTGGCTGCTTGAAATTTTGTCATGTTGTCATTTATACCTGTGTTGAAACACATTCTGTGGGTTTCAAATCCGCTGAGTTGGCCCTGAACAGTGCCCTTGGTACCTTAGAACTTTCAAAGGCAGCAGCTGCTATTACAGCAGCACTTGCAGGTTCAGGGCCTTGGGCAGACAACTATGGCCCCAGGAGAGGCCATAATGACAATTTTATGTGTAGTAGTTCTTGCATGTGGTGTTATACCCATACGATCTGGAAGATTTTCAGTGCTACTATTGCATTGTCCATTTAGGATTCATCTATAACCTCAATGCCAGAGGGCATAAGAAATAACTTCACCATGGGTATCCTTCTGCAGCTCCAGGTGGACAAGAGCTGTAGCTCATCTTTGCCATGCCACTACCTGGGGAACTGTGTGTAAACCAGGTATGAATCCCCAGACTGGTTCTGGATGAGCAAGCAGGAGCAGGAAGGGATGTCTAGGGTGGAGGAGATGATGCCAAGGGCAGAGCATCCACACTGTACACCTCTGAGGGGCTCATTGCAGACTACTTCCAGTCTGGTCTTCTGGATCCTGGAAGGTGGACTGTGTTAGTTGTGCACATTTTCTGGGTTAGTGTGATGCAGGAAGAATCCAGCTTAGGTTCTCCAAGCCTCCTCTGTGATGTGGACCAAAGCATAGACAGGGAGATTCAGTTCAAAAGCAGGCTCCCGATCCATATGGAAATGCTAATGCCAACACAACAGTAACTGAATCTCAGACTGTTTCTTGGCATGGAGACCAATGTGCAGAGTACTGTACCTTTCCACAAGATTATGCTCTTTTGCCCTTCAGAATATACTGACTGCATGCACAGTCTCCTGGGAACAGTGCTTTGCTTGTGTTTGCATCTGAATAACAGCTAGGAGATACTTAGGAGAACGGTATTTTGACATGAGCCAAAAGCATGCCAAGAGCCATTCTGAAAATGTAACATTTAAACAATGTAGATGACAGAGCTCAAGTACCCTGAATATGTTTCTTGTCAGGGTTTATTGCTGATACAGATGTAGTCCTGGTTTCACAGTGTCCCCCTCAGATTCTTCCTGATACCAGGTTGCGGTACAAATGCAAGTCTCATGACAAAGTGAGGAACAAACCCAAAGCTGTGGAGGGGTTAATGTTACTTTCCTTATTTTGTTGGGCTATGCAACACCAAGAACAGTATTTGGCCTTCAGTAAGAAAGCTGTAAGAAAGCCGTAACCGAGCTAAAATTTTAACTGTGATCTGCACTGAACTGCTTTGCATTAAAAATGCTTGAAGTCTCTATTGTCATTTTAGAGGGATTGTCAGAAGCAACAGCCTGATCACCTTTAACCAAGAACAATCAGCTCTTAGAGCGAGTTTACAGAGTCTTTAGAGAAGTGGGTGGAATTGATTAGTTGTTGATGCCTCTTTTTTCTTTCTTTATCTTCCCAAGCAGCAGTCATTTCACCAGAATAGCTGATGTTAGGAAATACTAGGAAGTACATTTATAGGAAAAATGCCAATTTTTCATAGTGGGACTGAAACACCACTCTGTAGCTGCCCTTAAGGTAGAAGACATTCGTCCAGTGCACAGCAGGACATCTGATCTCTTCCTAAATTTCTGTTGACTTCTGTCCCCCTGCAAACAGGACAGCATTGCTTGCTACTACCCTTCCATCCTCAGGGCATGGACCGATAAAGGCAGAAATAAGACGCACCATCTCGGCCTGCAGTAACAGAAAATGACCTTGAGATCCTGCTGCCAGTAAGCTTAAAAATGGGGGTTTCCAGGGCAAAAGATGAAAAGTCCGGATTCAGCTGAATACGAATGTATTATGATTTCTTTGTAGTGGGTCATGCTGAAACCATGATGGCGCCTCCTGATCTGCACCGTTATCTCAGCTGTCCATGTGAAATAAATAAAAGAAAACTGCCTGAATGGCATATTCTTGCTCTAGATACTACTGTGTTTGGACGAGGAGGGGGGGGAATAAATAAATAATTCCCAGATGAAAGTCAGGTATCCATAAAATGAGAAATAAAAAAGAGTGAGGCGTGAAAGTTGCTTCAAACAGTGTTTTAATTTTGAGGTTCTGTAAATAATACAAGGGAAGAAATTCCACGTACTGTGTTGGACTGATAGATAAAGTTGGAGCTGTTTCAGAAGATGATGGATGGACCCCATCGCTAGTTGTACTAGGCTAGGACAGAAAAGATATGAGTCCCGCTGACAACGCTGCCAAAGATTTCTGTCATGACGTCAGATGTTCCACTTAATCTCTTGCTACCTCAGCTCTTCGTCTCCAAGATGAGGATGCTGATGGATTATTTTTTCTTTATGCTGTGAGTGGTCTATCTTGTCTTTGTACTGAAGCTGGTGTGATGAACCAAGCCTGGACTGGGAGACCTGGGGCTGAGGGTGCACCAGAGGAAACGAACACAGAACCCACTCAAAATACCAGTATCTACCTAAATAGCACACATGCAGCCCAGAGTACTTAGTAATCTGTTTTAAGTTAGACCGTTTTTCATTTTTCTCCCTTCAGCCTCCACTCAGAATCCTGCAATATTTAGCAGGCTTAGCTGTCCACCTAGCTCTAACCCAGAGAAGTTAACACATTGCTGGGCAACTATTAAATCTTTGAGGGGAAAAGAGCCTCTTGTGTTTTGTTTTTACTGCTGCCGCACTGGAACCTCACCTTCTCCTCACGCCAGAGGGCATTTCAAGGCAGATGCTACCAGAACACATTGATTTCCTCTAAATAAAAACACTGAGTATCTTTGCAGAGCAAGTGGCTTTTTAAGCCGGTGAGGTATGGTGAACTCCTTAGCAGTTCCATGCTCAATGAGTCTCCCGGGATATGTTGTCAGAAGGGGCAGACAGAACAGGTGTGTGATGAGATCGTATATTTTGCTGTTTCCTTTGGATTCCTTTATTTTCACAAAAGACTAGGTCATGCCCTGTATTGCTCTTCCCTCTTTGTTATTAATTTCTACAGTTCCTATCACCAGCGAAGCCTGACTTCTCAGTTCCCAAAATTGCAAAAAGCACATAAATTGCATGTACCACCCACCCTGGCGTTTTCCAGATTAAAATGACTGTTGCTGCAACTGTTGCCATCAAGCATACCCAGACCAGCTGTTAGAGCCGATAAAATACAGACATAGACAAAAAAAACCTCAAAGCCAAACCAGAAGAAAAAGATCAGGCAGAGTGATAGAAAAAGACGGGCATCCTCCAGCTCACCCCATGCTCAGGCTGCAGCTCTGCCCCAACAGAAACAAGAATAAATGGTCCCTGTCCTCAGTGAGGGGTCCTGTCCCTCCAGCAGCCCCTGACCCAGGATGCCAAGGACTCCTTGCTCTCCCCCATGGCTGATAAGGGTCATATCTACACCCTTTTATAGGAAAAGCGTGACTTTGTGATGGCTGCGGACCATTAGTAAGGGATGAAGATTCCTGGTAGCAGTATGCTCAAGAGGCAACCAATATCAAGACTTGCAACATCCATTAAATCTCCTGGACAAGAGGTCTGCGGTTCATGTGCTGATCAACAGTAGCCTGGTCATCACGCCAGGGTTGTGGTATCATCACTGTTGTCTACATTTGGCATTCCAGTAGATATACAGTATTGATGCATTGCAAATCGCAAGCTACCTGTTTCTTCATCTGCTCTTTCTTTTCCATCCTCAAAAGACCCCTAACATTTCCCCACTTCTTTTCTCATCAGAGTCAAGGGGCTCCTGTTACCAACCTATATCTGAACCTTGGCTTCTAACTGTCTTGTACCTCTTTCTGTCTATTTCAGGTTGAAAAATCTCCAGAGCTTCTCTAATTCCCGATTTTACAGTACAAGTGAAACCCTTGGCCCCAGCTCGTTCTTCCAGGCATTGCTGGAATAGGCACAGTAATAAATGAAAAGTTTATCACTGAAAACAAAACAATTTTTTGTTGGTGCTGCAAAATAGTCATCCATTTCACTCCATAAAAGGCTGAAAATGCCAGTAAATGGGGCCACTGTTACATCATTTTATGTGTGTGTATGAGTACCGGTTTGGCCTTTTTCTTATTTGTCCAATCTACATAGCATGGTCATCTTTTATACCATCTGTGAATTATGGATTTCCTTTCCAGATATCAGCACATCCTTCCAAGGTCTGAGGCAGTTAGCAATTACAGTAACCTGGTTTCAGACTTAGCAAGGCTTTACAGTTTGTGGGAATAAATGAATTTTTGATACAGTACCCAAACAAAAAAAAAAAAGGTAAATAAAAAATCAATCAGGTTGACTTAACAGACTCCCTTCTTTTGTCTCACTCCTTCCACTCCTCAAAAAAATGTTATAATATATTTTGGATCAAATGAATGTCTCAGTCAACTCTAAAGAAAGATTTTGGTTTATTTTCAAGTATTTATTTCTAAAGTTGGGTTAGTTTTGTTCCAATTTAAACTTATAAAGACATAATTTCAAAATAGTAATTCAATTAATTTCATTTAGAAATATTTTTTTTTAATCAACTTTATTTTCTCCATTTTCATAAGTCAGATTATTTGTTTAATTTAACCTGAATTAGCACATCTTGATACATACTTTGGGGAACAAATTGTTATTTGTTGTCATACCCTACCCATGCCTGGAAGGAGCGTTGAGTGAGGCAGATTTGAGTTTCAAAACATCTTGGGGTGCATCTACAAGGGAGGGTGCCTACAGTCCCTGCATCGACTGTGCTTGAGCTCTACCACACCGTCAGCCAGATATGGTCCAGCAGCCGAGCAGCTGCATTAACAAAGCTGCACCTCTGAGCACATAGGCTCTTTTGTATCCCCAGATACCATTTTTTGCTATATAGCACACAAGGAAATGGAAGTGAGTAAGGGATTTTAAAAAGATTTTTAAAATTTCTAATCATGACCCATCTTGTATCCTGTTCCTGTCACTTCTAGCAGGCATGGAGGCTGTAGCAAGAGGAGAAAACAGGCTGGCACACAAGAAGGCTTGTCCCAGACATGGGATAAGACCAGGAGAATTTGGCTGTAAATCTCAAATTGAGCTCCTGGCCTTCTCTGCTGGCCTTTTCCATGTAGAGATATTCCCTCTAAATCTCTGCACCACATGCTAAGACCTTTACATCTGTCATAGTCTCCTCAAACCCTTTCACTTCTGGCTTTGCTGTGTGCTAACTGTCCCCCTAAAAATGAGAATAAACAATAAAACAACAAGAGGAAATCAAGAAAAAGGCAGAAGATGGGCATGAATAGCTATTTTCTATCTGCTGAAGGAATACATCCCAGTGGAAAAAAATAATAATTGCTGCATAATTAACACAGAAGAGATTCCTGGTTTGAAAGCTCACCATGCATATGTCACACAGACTTAATGATGACATTTATCACAACACAGCCTTTGAAGAAGGAAAGTCCAGAAAATAAAACAATATATTTTGAAGGCAGCTAATCCCATGGTTATATTAAACAATGTTTCTGGACTATCTAAACCCAGCATGGTTTCTGGCAATGTCAGGTTCATTAGAAAGCTCTTCCCATTGCTAAACAGCAGGAGTGGTGCACCGTGACATTAGCTAGCAACAGTGGTGAGCAATCACCTCTTTTACACAGCTATGGGTGTGCATGATTAAAACATAAATAGGGGATCCATATTCCAACTGCTTCTAAGACAGAAAGAAGAAGGGTAATATTGCCAAATGTAGGAAAATGTCTTCCTTTTTCTTCTAGCCCAGAAAATTTTAAATTTTTAAGCCACAAGCATAGGGAAATATATCCTTTAGATAATGGACCAAGTGGGAGAAAAAAACAAAAGACTGAAAAAGATTTTAAAATTACAAAGAATGTACTGTGCCCTCAATACAGGTACGAGAAGGCTGTTGGGAAAGGGAAACTAAGCATTTATGGGACCAGACTGAATGTCTTCACTGGGACTGATCAAGTTATTCCAGCAGAACAGATATTCCATTAGCAAATGTGATTACCTCGTATTGATACATTCTGTGAACACATGCAGAATTTGATTACGTTTTTGTGGGGAAAAACAAGAAAATGTTTCTAATGTCCTTAAAGGTTTGTTTTGCTGTAGTGAAAATACTTGGGATCTCGTTCAACTTTCATTCTGTATTGAAGTTAATCTCATTCTTGCCTATATTTATATTATAATTAATATTGCATAATGTTTGCCTTCTTATGTTAGAATGCTGTAAAAAATTGGATGTTTGCAACTAATTGAACTTAAATATCACGGAATCATGGAATTGTCAGAGTTGGAAGGGAGTTGTAGAGATCATCGAGTCCAACTCCCCTGCTAAAGCACATCACTCAGGACTGCATCCAGGCGGGTCTTGAAAATCTCCAGAGAAAGGGACTCCACGACGTCCCTGGGCAGCCTGTTCCCTTTGCTCTGTCACCCTCAGCATAAGGAAGTTTTTCCTCATATTTGAATGGAACTGCCCATGTTCCAGCTTGTGCCCGTTGCCCCTCGTCCTATCGCTGGAAACCACTGAAAAGAGTCTGGCTCCATCATCCTTCAACCCACCCTTTAGGTATTTGTAAACATAAATAAGGCCCCCCCTCAACCTTCTCTTCCCGACGCTAAAGAGCCCCCGCTCTTTGAGCCTCTCCTCTTCAGGGACGTGCTCCAATCCCTTAATCATCTTTGTTGCCCTATGCTGGACTCTCTCCAGTAGTTCCCTGTCTCTCTTGACCTGGGGAGCCCAGCACTGGATGCAGTATTCCAGTTGTGGCCTCACCAGTGCAGAGTAGAGGGGGAGAATGACCTCCCATATGCTGGCAACTTTATTCCATGATAGAGTCCGTGTTTCATATTTTGATTTCACTTCAGAGCAAAAAGGCAAGCATGGTCTTAGGGCTGCAATTTAGGCACATACAGGTGCAGGGGAACACGTACCAGAATAAAACACATTCCTAGCAAGGAATTTACCTCGATCAATAATGCTTTTGTAAATACCAGTTCTCCAGACATCCTTAGCCATCAAAATCCCTCTGTAAATCTGGCCAAGGGAGGCTACCACCTGAAGCCATTCAGTGCCATCCTTGTTCTCCAAAGAAATAAGCTATTTCTGCTGGTGGTAATGGCCAAACCTGCCGGACAGAAGAGGCTCCCCACTGGTTGTCTCCCTGTGAGGAACTGGACATGAGAACCCGACAGAAAACAGGATGTCTCAAAGCTTGATTGCTGCAAGATATCTACCACCTGTGTACATGATACAACATCAAAGGAGGTACGTCCTTGGTTCTCATGACAACTGTATCTTGTTTGCCCCAGGAAACTCATCTGCAGCTCATCTGCCGTGCAGGCCGCAGCACTGCCCAGGGGACAGAGGCAAGGTGGCCTCACACAGCAACCATGTCGGACAATAATTGGATGAGCACAGGTAACTGTCACGTTGATTGGTCAAACTGCAAGTCAACAGGGACTATAAATTGCTATTGACCCCCTCTGTCAATGGGACCCTCACCACTGTTGACCCTCACCATCCTTATAACTCTAGAGACCTGAGAATCACAGATCAATGGGATGCTGTTGGCTCCAGAGGACCTTCAAGTCATTGCACAGCCCGGACCAAGGCAGACCTGCTGGGGGTGAACTTTTTCTTCCATTACTTTGCAATACTGCATCTCTTTTCCTTCTTTTTTATACCTCTGCCTTTTTTCTATTGCCATTTAGCATTATTTTAAGGTAACAGTTGTAAAGCTACAGCAAACAGCATTTGACCTCACTCGTGCCTTAATCACATCCACGGAACCACTCTGAAACCCCCCTGGACCAATCAAACCAGGACCTTATACTCCCCCACCAATCATCAGGGACAACGATGCCTACCTGGCTGGTTGGGCCCCCAAACCTTCCTGCCCTGGACACACAACCTCCCCAACATCCTTTGTCTCCATTTGCTCCTGAACATGCAGGGGTTATCTGTGTGCACCTCCAGGAGGTATAACATCTGCTTCACTTTCTGCACAGGTGTCCTTCAGCGCTGGATGGTGGGGTTTGGCTCCTGCTTTGCAACCACATTGTCACAGAACTGAAGACATGAGTGTGGAAATGGGAACCTGCAGGGACTGCGCTTGTAACCCCAGGACTCGGAGCCAAGCTTTGAAGGGATTAGATGGTTAATTCTCACTGAAAACAGTGGGAATTCGGCACGTAAGCACCTTTAAAAATGTCAGCCTTTTTTTAGCAGACATCCAAATAAAATGTGGGAGTCCTACAGCATATCCTCAGTCTAAAAAAAATAACTGGCTTGGTTAAGTAAGTTTTCGTTGGAATTTTCCCAGACTTCTTAGTTCATTTTTGTATTATATTCACACACATATATCTTGTTATAGATAGTTGAAATGTAAATAACCATCTGGAAATTCATCTAGGGCACTAGCTGCTATTTTTTTCCTGAATGATACAGAATTGTTGACAATCATGCACAGCTGTATGTCTTCAATGGCAGCTTACCCCTTACCAGGCTGAAGGTGAACTGACAGGACACTTTACTTCCCAATCCAAACATGTGATGGTAGCATTTATGGGTGTAACAAAGCCTGGCAACATGAGGTTCAGTCCAAGCATTCATTTCATGTGACCTTTAGTGGCTATCTGGGCTGCTGGATGGGACCACAGCACATAAGGGATTAGCTATGTTCAGGCAACAGAGTCTCACCTAGACATCCATGTTATCATGAGTGTCTTCTCTCCACCTAGTTCATCTGGCACTGCACTGATGTATCCTAACGTCAAAACAACTTAAAAAAAATTTCTGGATTGAGCCAGCTGAGTTTCTTGGGTTTTACTGGATGAGGAAGATCCTAAAAATAATTGGTGAAGCCATGAGAATCACAAGGTTCCACTGCTAGTCAGTGTCAAAACGCATGTGTTCTTAGTTATCACTAAACTGCAGTCTCAAGTATGATTTCTGCTAAGAAAACTTCTTCTGGAGTACAAATAAGATAGTTCTGGCAGCAGGGACAGTAGCTCTAGCTAATCCTGTGAGTACTGCAACTTCTGGTAGTGCTCACAGCTACTAATGTTAGCTACTACCACACCTCAACACACCTACATGTAGACATCTAAATGTAGGCGGCTGAATCTGGAGCTGGAACCACCCCTACATTGTAGATGCCTTTTGGGGAATCTAGTTGCCTAAAAGCAGGCATCTAGCAACATTTGGTATGTGGCAGGTATCTATCTCACCTGGCCTCCAGCTGCCATTCCAGAAAGGTCTACAACTCGCTTAAAGTACTCTATCTGACAGCCCCATGTGGATGTCTTGGTAATCCTTAGACAACCAAAATAAGTATAACAATCTGTGTTTAAGAAGCTACAACACATCCCAAAGCTACATGAGATGATCTCCAAATTGAGTAACTGTACCAGGAAAGAGAAGATCGGTTCAGTCCATCTCCTGTTGGAGTCAATATTATAACATATATTTATTTTTTTTTAATATCCTTTTCTTCTTGCATATTCTATTTCTTTGATGAAAATAAATCCTGATAAATACAGAGTAACATCTTCTATATAAAATATAAGATAGCCTTCCTCCATAAGGCTTTGCTAGAATTTTAATTTTAAAATACTTTCACATACCTTATATGTCACTTCTTGTAAGGTCCAGTTTGATTTTAGTTTAAGTGACATTTAATCATTGTATCATTGAATCAAATTCATCAGTGCTATCTGGAAAGCACTATCTGTCTTTTTCAATATAAAACTACCTCCTCTAAAGTTCTCTTATATTATTTAATTTAACCCGCTACAGACATCTGTCTGTTATTTCCTCAAAAATGTTCTGCAGTTGCTTACACCAAGGAAAGTGAGTAAAAAAAAATTAAACTCATAATACTGGAGACAGTCAGATGCTTTCTTTTTGGTTTGCATTTTTTTTCTCTCTTAAACAATCATAAAATAATTCCCAGCAAACCCGCTGAAGAGAAGGAATAAGATAAATGGCCAGAGCTCAGTGAAAACAGATTTAAAATGTAGTGGGGCTGTGTTATTACACAGTGCTCCTGCTTACAGCCAGCATATTTTCTCTTTATTGTAAGGCAGAGTTTGGGCTACATATATTTCCTATTGAGCCAAGCACTGCGCCTCTTCCATTTAACTCTTCTTTATATGACAGCATTTTACCTGCCAGTAGGTTTATTATTGAGACATCTTTCCCATGACTTGAAGGATTTGTTTATTTGAGGTTCTTAAAAACTGTTCCAAATTCTATTTTCTTTGCTTGCAGTGGCAGAGATCAAATCTAGGTAAAATTACCACCATGTTGTATAGAGTTGTGTCACCTCTTGTAACTCTATAGATCCAGTCGCATTACCTATGCATCTTAGATGTGTCTGCCATACCTATCAGCATGGTATCTGCAATATGACAGCTTTGCAAGGCAGTCATGTCTCAGAGACCCAGTCCTGATCTACGTGGGAATCCTAAACTAGCAAAGTAAAAAAGTGCATAAAAACCTAGACCATTTCCAGGTTTTACAATAAGAGGTCAGTGAAGAATCTAAAAAGGGATAATGATAACATTAAACCAAACAGCACACATGTGCAGCCTTGATCCCAGGCTCACAGTAGTCATCGGCGTAGCCCTGGTACAGCTCTGGCCTATGATCCCACTCATTAGGCTGCAAGCCAGAGGAGAGCAACCCCCTGGCTGCCCCCACTTGGTGGACAGACACCAGTTTTTGAGGAGAAAGAAGCTCAACCAGGCATATGAGCTGCAAGCTGTGCTGTGCCATTCTTCAGCAAGCCAAGAAAACAGTCCCTCATCCATTTTATTTACTGGTATGAACATCACCTTGGCAACTAAATCAATTTTCTGGAAGGATCCAGCAAAAACCCCTAAGCAATTGCTTCATCCAAATGAGTTCCTAGTCACAGCTTCTGGCAGGACTTCTTTTCACATGCTTTACTGGCCTAAAGGCTTTGTTATGTTGAGTCCTAAACAAATATTGAGACCAGAACTGGGGATAACCTTTCTATGCAGAAATAACCACACTGGTTTCTTTAAAAAATCAGGTTTTTGTTCTTTAACCCAACATGAAGAATATTTCTTATATTTCTTCCCCCCATCCCTGTTATTTTCTTACACATTTTACCAAGCAGGCTTCTTCTCTGCTCAGTGTAGCTTTTCAGAAACTTTTTTTCTTCATTTTTCTTTTCAGATCAAAGTTACAGCTTTATCAAAGCCCAAAGGGTCTACTCAAGATGTACTGACCTCAGGTGTAACCCAGCCTAAATGTAAAGTTCCATGCTATGGCTGAAAATGGTCCTTATTGTATGAGAGGTAGAAAGTTTAAACATGATCATTTAAAAAGTCCAAGCAGTTAAAGCAGCAAACAGATATCCATGTTATGAGACCAACACAACCAAAGCTAAGGAACCACCTGGTTTCTTTATCACAGGTTATCAGTTTGGGATTCCTTCACCTTAAGACTGCCTGTTTTCAGCCCATCCCTGAGCATGTCTTCTAAAAAAGGCATTAATGTTCTGTTCCTCAGGCTCAACTTGAGAGTCTCAGACATGACAAACCAAAATTGCCATTAGTGCTATAGTGAGTCTGGGATAAATGTTCATTTAAGAGTGCATATGAATGACTTTAACAATATACTGAATTTACCTAACTTGGCTTTACTCTAACCTGCTTGGCTCAATCCAGTGATATTTTACACCATCCACCCTACCTGGTGTTTTACCCCAACCCTCTCACTCATGCAGTTCACCCCCTCCACCACCTCTGGGAAGCTGCACGTGTCAGGGTTTGTTTCCCAGCTATGCTGCTGCACCCTCTGGGAGTCCTTTCTTCTCTCTGACCCTCTCCATACCAGCAAGTCCTCTTTAAACTGTGGCCTAAAAGCTTTCCTGTTCACTTTAGCTTCTGATTAATGTTAAGCACCATTTCTGTTCTTTGTATTCCTCCATCATTTGTAGCTAGTCTGCAAACATACTTTCCTGGCACCTTTGCTGCTTTTAAATTCCAACTTTTCCTTCCTTCATCTCCGTCTCTGTCTTTGTACATTATTTTCCTTGTCAAGCAGCACAAGTGCCTTTGTTACCCACTCATTTCTCATCTCTGTCCTACCAATTTCTGTAAAGTATTTTCACACATTACATACCAGGGATGTGAAGTAAAAAGAAATTGTGTTCTACGTGGAAGGCATTTTCTAAGTGCTACACTGGTTGCCTTCTGTATTTGATGTTATTTTCTAGCCTTGGGAAACTCTATATAAACAAGAAAAAACATATTGAGTAGGGCGTGGGGGCATGAAGGGAAGGTTTTTTCACCACAAACGATGGTGCACAATAAAGAGGAAGGCGGAGAAAGTTTAAGTCATTTCAGTAATTGTCATTTCTGGACAGGCTCTGCATGGGGTGAAGAGCTACTGGGAAGCTTCGACCCAAGTCCTGTTCCTGTTGCTGTGACTCTCTATAGCAGAATTGGCCATAATTGGATGTCATTGTGCTAGAGAAACGGCACAAAGCAAAAACATCAGGAAGCAGGTAATTATTCCCTTGTTAATTTTCTGTATTCAAAATTAGGATTGTGGTAATAATCCAAACAAAAGGCAAACACCTCTAATAAACTTTCAAAAAGCCTCAGGTTGGCTTCCTGAAGACTCAGTGGCAAGCTGTGCATCCAGTTCCGAGGCCCAGCTCTGCTGATCTGCCTGCAGAAATGACCAGATGCACCAGTAATTGTACAAATACATCATCACTCTTACCGGCACATACCTTTCCACATAGCCTTAAACTATCTGTCCTCTGGACAAAAAAAGAAAAATCCCCAAATATTGTGATGATGGCATATCCTTTTAATAGAATATATTTCTCTGAGATCCCACTGACTGTTGACTAAACACTAATTCATAGACATAAATTGACTTACATCTATAATGTGTATACAAATGTATCAGTGAAACTACAACTCATATCGGGGGTTTCTGTGAAGAATTAATAAAATTGAGAAGCAGAGAGCTAAACAGCATGAGACCTTTTACATTCATTCTCTGTGGCTTGGGCTTTGCGTTAATCTTCAAAAATCACATCTCAGAAGTCTGTAAAGGTGTTTTTATGAATTTAAGTTATTTCCTTGAACAAATGAATAACTTCAGGAACTCTATAATCATTGCTGGTCCTCATCATGGTACGAAACAGGAAATTGGAGCACCCTATGCCTTCAAAAGCTGAAGCAAAGAGTTACACAGGGAGCATACATTATTCATAGAACATAAAATACACATTACCAGTACAAGAGAAAGCTATTTTCTTTGGCACAGTGAAATAAGGCAGCCTGAAAACTATGCAGTGGTGTGCCACTTGGGTAGAGCCCCGAGTCAAACAGCATTCCCTGCCTGTCAGGACCCGCATTTCACACGCCTGCTGCTGAAATGAACGAGGATCGTTTGCGATAAAGACTTCAGATTCATCCACCATAGTAAAATTTGCTTAATTTTGTATTCATGTTCTGTAATTACAGCACTGAAAGAGGTGGCAGCATTGTGCCATAAACATTTTGTTGGTGTAAATTTGTACTGGAAAACTGCAGTGTGAAAAAGTGAGAAGTCCTTTGAAAATAAAACCTAAGAAAAATAAAATACTAGGTGTGGGCAAAGCTTTCAAACAACAGAATCAAGTTACATTTTAAATCAGATCTATTACTTGAACATTCACATGTAGGTAGAAAAGTTTAAATTAAGATGTCCTTATGGGCATACGTACTTGAGTGTATCTTGGATTTTTGACTAATATCTATCTGAAGATCCCACTGCTGTACATCTAGGATATTGAAATTTGTGCTGTGAGCCAATGAAATATGTTGGGATTTATGTGAACTAGTTTCATTAAAGATTAGGCATCTAGTTGGAATTAATCCTTCAGTTTCCTTCTGTAGTCGAGGGGGAAAGAGAAGCAGTGCCAGAGAACAGTTCTTCTCTCCCATATCATATATGCTTTCCCAGTAAGTGATGATCCACTCTTTGAATATGCCTCTGCACAGATTACGACTGAATTTAGATTTCTAGCTCACATTAAGTGCTAAATTTGTATAGACTCAAGCTAAATGAGTGGAGTCCCTCCCAAAGACATGAGACTGAGAAATAAAAGGTTAGGTAAGTCCAGTCCAGTTTCTCTGCTGCTTTGCTTGCTGAAGTAAGGCAAGTTTTTTCAAATATTCATGTTTCTTTTCCTCCTTCCCTCCTTCATCTATCTA
The DNA here is from genome assembly GCA_013399435.1 of Arenaria interpres. Taxonomy (NCBI): domain Eukaryota; kingdom Metazoa; phylum Chordata; class Aves; order Charadriiformes; family Scolopacidae; genus Arenaria; species Arenaria interpres. The sequence continues at coordinate 99,044 of VXAK01021275.1, read as the reverse complement.
AGCTGTAATCAAGTAATACTTTAAAACATTAAAAAGAAAGCCCAACAAAAAAACCCCAGAAAAATATGGCAATAGGCTTGCAGAGCCTCATATTAGTATGTTCAGCACTACTTTTATCCCGAATCCTGCTCTTGAGCAGCAACAGTTAATGGAAGTCCTGTGTCTCTGTTAGTGGAATTATATGAATAATGCAACATGATATTCATTTGCTTTTTTCATCCCACCGTTCTTCCACTAAGCCAGCTGCCAGCTTTAACTGTCATTTCCAAGGACCTAAAGATCAGGTGGGATTATATACTCAGGCTTTTCTGATTAATAACTGTGTGAATCAATAAGGAGTAAGCCATTTAGCATAATATACCTATGAAATACTAAGTTCCCAAGTTTATAACAGCTCAATTTTTGGTTGCTATTTCTTATGCATCTTGATATAGATGTGCCTGTTAAAGTGGAATAAACTGTCATGGCTAGGGAGTAGATCAGTTTCTTGCATTATGCTGAATACTTCTTCTTGCTTTGACAAAATACACATGTCCTTCAGGAACTGGAAGCTTTCAGATGTGTTATTTACAGGGGTTTTATTTTGCAAGTATTCCGGCAGATTTTTGAATGATGTTATGAAGAGAGGGATTCATTAACATGGAATTAGGTGTTACACTTTTTTCTTCAGTCAGTGCAATTTCTTTGGATATTTTCAACACTGTTTTTTACCTCTTAAACTTCATAATTTAAGATTAAAAATAAATGAGAAACCAGCAACTTTAAAACAGGAAGAACTTCACTGCTCATTAGGTATTTAGGGAGTGGAAATCTGCCTTGTCTTCCTTATCTTCCTCCCCTCCTAGCTCTGTTCTCTCATCTAAACAGCGAAGATGTTAAGGAATCCAAAGAAGGGTGAAACAGGACTTGAAGCAGTTATAGGGAGCTAGATATCCTAAATAAATACTTTGATGACTACCATATTAGTCACCCCTTCCAGCACCCTGGCTGCTGGGTGTGGAGGTGGCCGTGACATCTCTCCAGCCTGTGCAGCAAACGTGCTTGAAGTTACTGCTGCAGAGGCAGACACAGTAAGCAAAAAACCCTGCTGCCACAGTCCTCATCAGAGGACGGAGATTGATATCACTTATTCCCAGCTTTATGTGATGCCTAAGGGCAAGAGAGTTGCAAGAAAGGCAAGTGCATTTGACAAGCCCAAGGACTGGTCAGTTCTGCTCTGATTTTCTCTCTTTCCACCTCTTTCTTCCTATTCTTGCTGCTTCATCGTTTAACATCTTTGTTCTCTGGGGCTCTGTGATTTAACGTACTGTCACTAACGGCAATTCAGCCCTCAGATTTCCAAAGTTACACTACAATTCTATGACTGTACTTATGAAATGGGCAGGAAAAAAAAAAAAAAAGCAAAGGTTACTAACTAGAGACCTTGTTAGAAATATTGTTCCTAATTGGAGACCAGCATTAATGAACTAACTGGGACAAAGGAAAAACAAGAAAAGGCAGCATTTGGAAGAGCCAGTTCAGTAATGAACTGTCAGGGCCTACTCTCTTCTCACCTAATTGAAATGTTGCTGTTTCTGCTGCCTTTTTTATTGAGTTGCCTTTGGCTTTCAAAATACTTCCCACAGACAGATTGACGTGGTTTTATATTAACTTCTGGATTTGCTGCACTTCACTTTTATAGTGTTGTTTAGGTGTTGAGTGGGTTTTTTTCATTTTTTTGTTTGTTTGTTTTTTTCGTAAATAAAAGAAAGAACATTTTGACCTTATTAATAACAGTGAAAACTCTCAATTTTTCAAGTCATTTTCAGGCCCACGCAGCTTGGCCCACGCAAACATATTCGTATACAAGCACAAAATACACATAATCAGGGATCTGGTTGTTTTTTCCATCTAGAATGGTAGTGACACTAACTGAGGATATTGAGAGATGGATTAGCTTGTTTTGCTTCCCATTTTAATGTTTTTTTTATGTTTATTTTTTAATATTTTTTTTTAAAGTTCCTAAGTGGCAATTAAGGATTGCAGTTCCGTGTCTATAAAAACAGATTTTTGGTACCAAGAGGAGGAACTGAAAAGACAGACTCACCCAAACTCTTTATGCTCAGTAATGCTACTAATGTTACTAGTATTTGTGTTTCATGAACAAAAATTATAATTAGTTCTCTCATGAGAAATAAAAAAGAAATTTGTTTGCCCTGACATGGATGTGACCTTAGGATGCTTCCTGGTCAGAGAAAACACTCTTTTTCTGGCTTTTTCAGCCCCCAGAGTCATTGTGTAAAGCATTTGCTTTAAAACATGAACCATGTTTGCGTATCCTGACCTGGTTTGAGGTAAGGTAACCAAATTACCTTACATCTACAAACCAGTTTGCCAGGGAACAGAATTGTCCTTGTGTAGGGTTGCAGCTTCTTCTGCAGGTCCCCCCTTACCCTTTGTTGCAGCAGCCCTATGGAAGGGAGAAGCATTCTACAAAGAGGGAAGATTTGGAGCCTCCTTGGCTTTTGTACCAAACACACTGTAAGCTTGTGAAAGGTATCACTCCTTGAAAAGCCAAGAGAGGTTTTACTATAGGTTTCAGTATGACTAAGATTTCCTTCCTTGCTTGCTCCATGGCTGATATTTTTTACACATAGGCTGCTGAGTCTTCACCCCATATGCTGGAATCAAGGTTTCTCCATCATCAGATTAGAAAGCTGCTGGTGTGTGCCACCAGGCCAATGTCACCTTTCCATACAAATCTTGGGATGAGGAAGACGAGAAGTGGCACCAGCCTGAGTCTCAGCCCAAGGTGAGATCCAGGGATATCAAGGGCATGACCTGTCTTAAGATGAATATTTCTATTCTAAGATTGATATTTCTGAAACTAAAAGCCTTTCCACAAATATGGATATCACACTTTCATTGGAATGGAATAATTAAATGGATTTGGGGAGAGGTTTGTGGTGGTAATTTACCCAAAATGTAAAAGTGTACACGTACAGGAAAAATAATAACAGTATAAGCAGCTCAGATTCCTTCCCAAAACTGCCTAAATGAAACTGGCTGAATTAATCCAGGATAGAATCCACCCTGCATTATTTACCATCATATCTGATCCTCTTTCTTAAGCCTTAGTGTTCATTATATTGCACAAAAAGATTTTCTGTGTATTTTGTTCTTCTTTATCACCACTTAACTACAAGTCTGAGAATTACTAACACCACAGGTTTATCATAGTTTAGTGCCATTTCTGCTTGTATCATAATTATTTTTTATGTTTCATTAAGTTTTTATGTGATTTTAGATATTCTCACAAATCGTTTACTTCATATATGTTAATTTGTTTTATTTGCATTTCTTTGTGATCCCCTTACAGCTAACTGCCAATTACTACAGAATCAGATATTCATTCCATCATAAACTATGATATTTATTGCACATAGTTTAGAATAAATAATAGACTATGCACATTTAAATGACTAATTTGTCCTTCTATAATATTGTCCATGGACACATCGCAAAATACTCTAAACATCCTGATGTAAGTAATTATTAGCTGTCCCCATGTGAACACATAAACAAAGAGGCTCAGAGAGATAAAGTGACTTCCTTATAGATACTAATTTTAACAACCTAATTCAGAGCCCTATTGAGTCTGCCTGTTGCCTCCAATAGGATTTGAATCAACCCCCAAAAGTCAGCAGGAAGCAGAACGCAGTCTCCTGCATCCTGTATCTCTGCTAGGGCCAGGTCTTCTAATTAACAATCCTGAAAATGATTCATCAGAACAAGCAGAATTTAATTTTATTTGTTGTAGCAAGAAGCAGGTTATTAACTTCCAAGGTCACTTTTGTGTCCCAAAGGATCATTAGCTGCCAAGGCCATGAAAAGAAATCACACTTGTAAATTCTGACTGATCAGTTTTGCTGCTGAGATTTTGTGTCATTTACTGTCTGGTAGCTCATAAATTCTTTCTATCACCAGCTACTGTCAATGAGTACTTTCTTCTAGCCGGAAACTGTCTTTTGGAGACTGAAAAAGAGTTTAGTGTTCTGTCATCTACTTCATCTGGGTGGTTTCGTATCTGCAGTAGAAGATGTACTACCTGAATAGAGCAGATGAAGTGCAGATGTACCATAAAACATCCCTCATTTATCTTTACTTCCTAATGATCATTACTAGCTGAAAACTGATGGATTTGAAACCAAAGCTCCAACCCTCAGGTCATCAATAATGATATAACTAATGGCATTTGGTGACCCTTTAATATTTTTGAATTAACTACATCAGACTGAACCCGTGTCAGAGTGATCATTCGGTAGCAAAAGGGCACCAAGGGGCAATTCTTTCTTGCTGAGAGGAAAAAAAGTCAGGGGACTTAACCAATCCCTTAGGATTCCCAAGGAGAAAGGAGAATTCCACTTTTTAAAAACAGCCGTCACACAGGGGACAGAAAAGGACATTTTCATGTCTTCGTAAAAAAACATAGGCCAAGCACCATAGCAGAGCCTGTTGTAGACTTGGGAGTGCTCCAGAAGACCTGGGAGAGCCGAGCATCTTCCCTCAGGAGCTACAGGAAAGCTTCGGTAACACTGCTCCTTTCTGCAAAGCCTGCAGTTCCCTGCACAGAATGGCAAGCTTGTTTTGTGAGTACTGTCAAGACTTTTGACAATATTAGCATTTACGCTGTTCGGGATGTGCAGATCTTTCTCAGTTTTTCTTTTTTAGCACAGAAGCAGTGTCAAAGATAGATATATCTCTCTCCAGCATGCCCACCCAAGGATTATGATAGCAAAATTTTTCTGAGAGATTTAGCTCAAACTGTCATCTCTGGTTTATTTTTTCAGAAGCAAGTATGCAGCTGCATTTCAATCCAATCACAGTAAACACTATTCCACAAACATCATGATCCCTACTCTCTTTACAGTGTCTAACCGGTGAATAGCAATCCTAAATCCATTGGTAAGTATGTGTCGCCTTCCCTAAATAGGCTTTCTGCAAAATCCTAGGAATGTAATAAGCTCTCAGCAACTGAATTACTTTATTGCCTACTACTTCACATGCTGTTGAAAATTATTTAAGACAGAGGATAACACTGGAACAGAGCACAGGAATATAAGAACTTTTGAGGCAACACAGAATGCTGTAGACCTGCTCCAGATCTGTTGTATCACCATGGAGAAGTTACTTCACCTTTTCTTGTATTTATCACCCATTGCCTGATTTATCTGTCAGCCCTTGTTCGTCTTCCAGGCAAAGAATGGCTTCTGCCACACAAACATGCAAGTGGAGCCCAGCAGAAAGGACCCCTGGCTGACACTAAAGAAACATACATTCATAACTGATCCTCTGTCCAATTTTATATACAGGTTGCAGGTAACTACACAATGTGTTACTGTTTTGAGGAGCAAAGTCCAAGATGAAAAACAATGAACTTCATTTGGGCACTTTAGCAGTTCAATAACTGCTTGTTGTCACCCCCCAGCCTATTGTTCATAGCAGAGTTGCTGGAGCAGGAGTGTACACGTGTATTTCAGCACAAAGTGTGCCAAGGCTGAGACTAAGCACACTTTCACCTTTAGTTAATTTAAGCTGCTGGAGTTTGCACTGAAGCAGCAGCGATTCACACATCCATCCTGTTCTGCTGTGTGTGCCAGAAAGAGGAGAGGAAAAGGGAGAAAAAAATAAACTTGCCTGATGCTATTACAACCTGAGTGTCATCTGTGGGGATTTGGGGTATGATCTGCATCTGCCCAAGATGTGGGGCAAGCCAGGCCAGAATGCTCAGCTCAAGCCCAGGAAGGGAAGGAGAGGAAAATTCTGCCCTGAGCCCAGCACCCTCAGAAGACATAACACATCCCTGCGGGTAATGAGAGAATCCGTGTTGCCAGGGCACACTATGGTCAGCAGTTCCTGTCACCCTCAGACTCCCTGTGCATGGCTCACCCTGAAACATGTGCAACAGCACAGGAACTGAAAGAGGAAGAAAGCTGGTTGCTCCAAGCTGCCTCAGGGCTCTCTTCAACACACTCCATTGCACACTGTTCTTCGCACATCTCTAAAACACTTTGCTGTATCTCACACACATCTCACAAGCAGGGACTTTTTCCTCTTTTCTACCTGTAGCCTGTCTGACTTCCTCAGCAGAGGTAGTACTGGCACGGCTTGTACATTTTTCTTATCTAGGTGCAGGCTACATGGTCAGACCATCTTTCTGGATATGGACTTCAGTTTCTCCTTGCAACAGATTAAGTGATAACTTTGGAGTACATCACAGACCATGTAGTCATGTCTGAGCTAGTCGGTTCTTCCCCATAGAGTATGCATGTAAGAACACTAGTTGCATTTACTGCAAGGCATCAACCGAGACCTTTTAATGAAATCTTTCAATTTCTATCTGTACACCTTTTCTTGTTTGAACTTTTTTCCATGTCAGTTACATACAGTTTTCTTAAAACGATCTGCTTCCAGAAGAAAATAACCCAACTGGATGTCAAAAAAACACTTTTGACAGAATTTTTTTTGTGAGTTACAGTAGCTAATTAACATTTAGAAAGTATTTGGAAGCTGGAATGGATTAGAGCAATGCTAAGTACAGTAGCAGTTACCCTCTTCTAGCCAGTAACAATTATTTTGTATCAGCATTTTTAAATGACATATCATCCCCACATTTCTCCCATTAACAGATAGAGACATACATATTGACAGTAGCATAAATAACTCATATATCATTCTTCAGTCTTTACATTAGTGGCACATGAAGAAGAGGGAAATATGCAAAAATTGACTTTTACAGAGCTGCAGAGTGAAGTCTACATCAAAGCACAGATATAATTAAAGTGATATTTGAAAAGCTTCAGTCATGCACACTTTCCGTCTCTTTCTCTCTCTGTTGGTTCTCTTCAACACTTATTTATTAAACAGAGTGGAAATCTACTGTTTAACGCATATTTATATAACATGCCCTCTATGTGTTCCTTAGCCACTTGGTGGGCCTTCAGAGCCTGATTTTCAGCATTTAGATTGTTTGAGAGTAATGTCAAGATTGACCTGTGCAGCAATTTCCTTTCTGTCAAACCTCTTTTATTCTCAATTAAATGTTGCACTGCCAAGTGTTTGGATACATTCACTGACCTGTACGGGAAAAAAAAAAAAGGTGTATTCAAAGAATGGTTTGCCTAGAATAGATCCCGTCACTGATATAATATTCTTATTTCCTGTAATTTATTGCTACATGTGACTGTAGTTATAGCATCAAATGGTAAGACCTCATTAGGTCCCTTAAGGTCAGTCTAAGCTTGTGCTCAGACAGAAATATCCAATACAGAATGAAATATCTAGGAGAAGCTAAAGCACTTGATTCATTTTTCGAAATCTGTGTCACAGCACATATCACATGGTCCTGCTTGACACTGGTAAATGTGCCCAACTTACCTTTTGTCTACAGCATGCAACTTATTTGGCCTTAGTCACTTTGATAGTGGTCCATGGCAGTTAAGCTAATTAAACTAACACCTTCCATGGAAAAGGGACGGATGTCCTCTAGGCAACCACCCTTCACAAGTCCTCCTTCTCCCTTTCCTTGGTTGCTGCTGCTCTGTCCTCCTCCCTTCCACCTCTTGCACCAGTTTTGGTGCCCAAGAGACACCATTAACTCGCAAAAGTACTCTAGCTGTTTTCAGTCTATATTAAGGAATTAAATCAATACATCTGTTGTGCACCAGAGTTGGCACAATGCAAGTGGTGGGGACACACAGTCAGAAGTAAAGAGGAAAGGTGAATGTAGCAGGATGGAGTAAGGACTCTTCCATTCGGCTGCAGTGATCTCCTATCCAGGCCCACAGCATTTCATGTGTATTCTCCAGTACCTAAAGGTACTCAAACACGCCTACAGGAGAGATGAGAAGGGTCTCTTGATCAGGGGGTGTAGTGATAGGACAAGGGGTAATAGTTTTAAACTGAAAGAGGGGAGATTTAAAGTAGATACTAGGAAGAAATTCTTTACTGTGAGGGTGATGAGGCACTGGAACAGGTTGCCCAGAGAAACTGTGGATGCCCCATCCCTGGAGGTGTTCAAAACCAGGCTGGATGGGGCTTTGAGCAACCTGGTCTAGTGTCCATGGCATGGGAGTTGGAACTCAATGATTTTTAAGGTCCCTTCCAAATCTAACTATTCTATGATTCTATACCAATATGCCAGGATTCATCTCACATGCAGCCACGTGGAAATAGGATCAGTTTTAGGCTATTTTCTTCCCTCTGTAATCAGAGGAAAGAGAAAGGCACTTCTGCAGAATCATTCATCTCGTCTCATCCCACTCCACTGACTACAGAGAAGACCTTGATGGTAGACTTAAATCAGACTTCTAAAGAGCAATTTGACTGTCTAAATAAGCGTGTCGAAGTGCTAGGTGAAGCACCCTTGGGTGTCATATCCATCAGCCTCATACAGACATTTTGGATATCCCAGAGCATCCACAATGGTACTGATTTCTAAATGTAGGCACCTAGATCACAATTCCAACATCTCACTTTTCTAAGAGCAGTTACTTTTAAAATAAAGGGAATTACTCTTCAGTTCCCCCTCTTTTCACACTAGTGTTGCCCTGTGGACCCAAAGAGAATTGAAAAGATAAAGAGAAATCAAATCTGAGCATGGTGTCCGTTTTAGTTCCAGGACCCTAATCTAGCAGGATTAGTTAAAGTGAGGAGCCAATAAGGACACTGCACATTCTTCCACTCCTGTCTGCAGAAACAAATACTTGGGGGGTTTTATTGTTACTTTTCTGAATCCCCATTGAAAACCATCCACCCAGACTGAATTCTGCCCACTCCAGAAAAATCTGCCCATGAAATATAAGTCATCATCTTGTTGCTGATTCTGCTCAGTAATCTAAAATAGCTATTTTTGTATTTTCCTCAATGTTTCCCATTGGTGTATCTAAGTTTGTCACCACACATTCAGCCTTTTACATCTCAGTGTTCAGAATGTCTCAGGGTCTGTAGTGCTCACGTACTTGCACTTTAATATGTGGCCATTTATCTGCATATATTTTAGAGTGTCTCTGTATTCTAGCAGACTTTCTGACTAGGATATTCAGCCTTTGCAATTATACTTCCCAGAACCGTAACCTCTCTCTGAAGGCAAAGTGTCCAGTACTTAAAACCCACATCAGTACAACTCCAAACACAAAAAGACAGGGATACTTTTAGTAAATATGCTCTTGGCCAAACAGCTCAGTCCCTTCATACCATTACCATAGGGAGCTTGGGTCAAAATCATCAAGGAGATTTGAGTGGGGAAAAACAGAACAACAAAGGAGAAAAAAAATTTGGATAGAGGTACTTTTACCCCAATGAACAGGATACATGTTTTAAGCACAGAAGCCTGAGTTCACTTCTTCGGCTAAAGAAAGCTTGAACACTTCTCCCAGGTTACAGAACAGACTCATAAACACTGGATCCAAGAATACTGCTTTGAACTTTCAATATCTCCAGCTACTGCTACCTGACTTCAAACAATGTGCTCAGATATTAGTTGAGTTAGGTATCAATTTTCAACACAAAGTCAGTCCAAAAAAATCTATAGATCTGTTATTTATATCATTCAGGCAAGACCTTCAAACAGCTTCCATCGCTTACAGCATTGTCTTAATACTCAGGGTAGGGATGTTTCTTTCTAGATGTCTCTGGTCCTATTATTTTCTTTTGTCATAGTGTGTTACTGTAGCACTCAGAATAACTCTTGCCAAACTGGGCAACTTCTGAATATTTTTGTCTTTGCAATATCTCTTGCCTGTAGACACAGCCTGTATAAATATTTTTCATTTGTCCTCTGCAGTGTCCCAAGAGCTTCAGCTAGATTAAATTGGATAGAAAACAACACAAACCAAAGTTACACCTGGCAATTGGGAAATCCAGAAGGAATTCCATCACTTTACAAGTATGTGCAAGTAGGGACTGGTATTTTGGTGGCAACTTTCTTTCATATATATATGTTTATAATTTCTGGGGTGATGAGATGTTGGGTGACCATTCAGTATGAATATTTATATAACTTTTCAAGTGTCTCTGCAGGAACAGCAAACTGAGCTTTCAATTCCTAGGCAGATCTTTGTCAGGAAGCTTAACATTTAAGAAGGCACAATGTCCATGAGGTCATGGCATGTACAGCAGAATGGTCATAGAATCATAGAATAGTTTAGGTTAGAAAAGTTTAGATTGTGTCGTCCACCCCTTGCTTGGAGTTGGATCCCGTTCGATCAGGCTTCTCGGGAACTCATCCCACTGAGCTCTGAGGATCTCCAGGAATGGGGATTTGACAACCCTTATGGGCAACCTCTTCCAACATATTTCCTTACATCTAATCAGAATTTCCTGTACTCCAGTTTGTGTCTGCTGACCCTTGTCATAAGCACCTCTGTCTCTGTATCTGTGCACCTCTGGGAAGAGTTCAGCTCCATCTCCCGGACAGCATCCCATTAGGTAGCTGCAGACAGAAACAAAATCACAGAATCACAGAATCACTATGGTTGGGGAAGGGACCTCTGAGAGCATCGAGTCCAACCTCAAAAAAAAGAAACCAAACAAAAAAAACCCCAA
>VXAK01021275.1:0-87909 GCA_013399435.1 Arenaria interpres | reverse complement strand
CTGAGCAGCTTTCCAGCCACTCTTCCCCAAGCCTGTAGCATTGCCTGGGTTAGTCGTGACAGAAATGCAGGACCCGGCATTTGGCCTTATTAAACCTCATCCCATTGGCCTTGGCCCGTTGATCCAGTCTGTCCAGATCCCTCTGTAAAGCCATCCTATCCTCAAGCAGATCAACACTCCAACCTAGTTTGGTGTCATCTGTGAACTTACTGAGGATACACTCAATCCCCTTATCTAGATCATCAATAAAGATATTAAACAAGACTGGCCCCAAAACTGAGCCCCTTGTTTTGTCTTAAGGCTGAAAAAACTCTATTTTCTCAGCATCTCCTTTTACATGTCATGCTCCAGCCCCCTGACTTTCTTGGTGATCATCTGCTGGACTTGCCCTAGTGTGTCCATGTTGTCTTCATGCTGAGGAGCCCAAATCTGGACATAGCACCCCAGATGTGGTCTCAACCATACTGAGAGGAATGGAAGGTTCACTGCCATTGAGGTCTTGCTAATTTTTGGGGAGCATATAATACAAAGGTACAGCTTTGAATATGTAATCCAGACAGCGTCTGGAGTGTTCCTAATGTAACACTAAATGTAAAAACACAGCAGAAATGTTCCAGTCTTATCAAGATGGAAGGTTCTCCTTAACCAGAAATAACTTTCTCCTCCCGAAACAGATTCCATTTGTGGAATGAAATTTAGCCAGATATTTCTTTCTACATGTCTCCTGGTTTCTTCACCAGAAATGATGTACTTTATACAGGAACTTGTCAAACAAAAGTTTCAGTCTACTTCTTGTAGGAAATCAGATCATTTTAAGGGACCTTTTTGACCCTAAATTTACTTTCAATTTCTTGCTTCCAGCTTTTACTGGTTGCTTCAGGCATAAACTGCATTTGATTCCTATGCATAACAGGACCCATTAACAGTATTCAGACAAATAACTGTAAGAGTAAAAATGTGTAGCTTTAGCAATACTTGCAACAGAAGAAAAGTTCAGTGCCATGAAAGTAGAGCTTGATACGTCCATGAGCAGGGCACTGTGTAGGATTCTTCAAAGCAGTTCATAAACATGAAGCTGTTCTCAGCACAGGCTCACAAGGGCAATCAATTTTGTCCCTGTGGACAAGCTGTTCATTGATCATTGCTGTCACTTCAGACAGCAAAGAAACAGAATATCTCTCTCTCTCCTTCAGCACCAAGACATTAAGAGAGGTAAGGTAGGAAAAGCTCTGCTTTGCTAAGAGACCTGCATAACAAAAGCAGCGCAGTAAAGAAATCAGGTCACTGCAGATGACTCTGTACCAAGTGGGCTCTTGTGCTAAACCAGAACTCAATGAGACATATAATCTTACTCCAGGCACATCGTCTTTGGAGTTTTTCTCTATAAAATCATCATGAAGTGCTGTGTTCACCCACCCAGAACAAACTGGTCACATTCCCATCGGGTTAAGTAGCCTGAGAATACCTACAAGTGAACCACTGATATTTATTCTCCTTCTAAGGATTTGCATTCACTGTGAAATGCACAGCTTTGTGTTATTGTTCTTTCTGCTGGCCCTTTTTGCAGATACTTAATTGCTTCCTGGTGGTTTTGTAAGCATTTGTTTTGTTTTATCATATTGCTACACTACACATAAAAGACAAAGCAATTCTCTAGACATCTCTAACAGTTATCTCAGCAAATGCTCTCCTCTCTTGTAAGGCTGATTTAAGACAGGACACATTCCAAGACAGGCCAGGGCTGCACAATGTTATACATGATGCAAAAGTGGTTCAAGTGGGAGAGTAAGCCAAGGACCAGATTGGAATACCTTCCAGACTGATCCTTCTTTTTTTTTTTTTTTTTAAAAAAAAAGGAACTCCAGGAAGTGCTCAGTGGTATTTCCAGGTTGTGATTTAGTTAATTGAGTGAATAACTTACTGGGCGTGGCATGTCGCACTTTTGCTATCTCTGCTCTATAGGAATTTGACCTCCATGACTGTTCGGTTGCTTATCTTTCTCTGTTCATATCCTCACTTTTTTTCTTTAAAAGAATATAACGATTTTTTTAAACATATGTGCATATGGCTATATTTGTAGGAATTTTCAAAACTAAGCTTATTGTAAAAATGTTCCTCTGTTTTTCTATTGAATTTTCTGTTGAAAATCCAAGAGTTTATTAACTGGCGTTTTTTTATAGTCTTCTTAATTGCACAAATATGTCTATGTTAAGAAAAAATGGACAGAAGTATAATTCATCAGGCAGCAGAGTAAGTTGTGAATGAAAGGCTGCATGCCTTCCCATACCCTCACCATGATAATAAACATAAATCTCCATCAATATAGGGTCTTAGACACAGTAATACAACTTGGAAATCCAATCCTGTTTTATTGGGCAGAATATAGGAGACCTGAATACTGACAGCTACCAATGGTATCTACCACAACACAGCAGCAGAGGTCAAAAAGGGCACCATGCATGTCTTCCACTACAAAGCTCAAGAGGTTTTGCCGTTGTCAACCCCTTCCCCTTCTTCCACCCCTCGTTCCTGCTCTTGGGCAGAGTGCATCCAGAAGTTCACTTATGGCTCTTTCACATCTCTGTGTAGCCCTGGGTATGAATACTCAAAACCATTGCCAGGAGGTGAGCTGGCAAAAAAACAGATGTATTGGGTCACACCAAGGCCCCCAACTAGCTCCACACCCCATCTCCAACAGTGACAGAGCAGATGCCTGTGAAATAAAGTCAGAGCAATCATCATCACAGCTTTCCAGAATATTCTTCTAGTTCTCCACAACCTGTAACACAGGAAGCCCCTGAGCCAAAACCGGTGTCTTTATAATAGCTTTGAGTATGTTTTTCTTTCGTGAATTTATCCATGCAACCCATTGAAACATTTAGCATTTATGTAAATGTTTAGCATCTGCAACAGCCTTTGGCAACACATTATGCACCTTAACATCATGTTGTGTGACTATAACCACCTCCTTTTGTTTGTTTCCAAGATGTTAAATGAAAGTATCATTTGATAATCTTAATTCATGTGTTGGAAAAAGGCAGCAGGACCACCTCTAAGATGACTGCCTCTGACTAACCAGGAGCCAAGGGTGGGAATACTTTCAGCCCACTCACTGGCTGATTCTTAAAGAAGATGAGCCAGAAAATCTCTACAGTGAAGGTGAATAGCTATTCTGGCTTATTTTAGCACTTCAAAGCACAAATGGAGTAACATGATGTTACCTAAGTACACCTAAGGTGTAACTTTATTGTCAACAACTGCAAGATATATCAAATCAAGTTTATTAGTACATACTATCAGAGCTACTGATAAGCAAGATTTCATCAGTTTTTATACTTCTTTGTATCGGAGTCCAGGTAGTTGGGTTTTTTGGGGATCCTGGTTGTATTCAGACAGGAATTTCTGGTGTTTTTTTTCCCCCCTCACTGTTTATAAACTCCAAGGTGTTATACAGAACTAACTTCTATCCACTCTGAGACTCAGCAGGTCTATCATCAGCAGATCACCCTCACTTAGCCACCTCCTGTTTATAGTCTTCAGAACTGACTCAATCCACTTTATGTTACCTTAGGTCAAGGTAAGCAACGGAGTCTCTTACAAAGTCAACTCTTCATCCATTCCTTGCTTTCCAGCTTACTTGGCAAGTGATTTCTGAGGCCTATAATAATATCTCCATAACATTACCGCCAAACGATTCTCTCAAGTGCACTTCTAACCTACAATGTGCTGCAAGTTTCTGTTTGTTATCACACACTTACCACACAGGTAAGTGATCTGTAGCATGTTTTTCTTGGTCAGCTACAGAAGTTATCAGCAAAATGGTTCACATACACGGTTCCAATGCTGTTTCCTCAGAAGAATACTCCCTGCCAACTTCTTGAATAGTATCTTATTCTATTAGCCAAATGTCAATGTTAGTTCTTACTGAGTTCTAGACTAAATGTTGAGCTTGTTTGCTGATATCCAGTCTCAGCAGGTAGGATATCACATTAGACAATCACATTAGCTGCTTCTGTCATGATCACAAAAGTTCTAAAATCTATTGACAAAGACCCGATGGCATAGGAAATAAATAAAAATCACTCTTGAGTTAGCTTGTGATGGTATTGACAAAGAATACAGCTGCCTCAGTGACTCCTCTATGTTTTTTTTTGTCACCTTTGTGAGTAACACTCAGAAAGCACTTAGAAGGAGTAGTCCATGCATACAGAGCAGAGCAAGGACAGAAAATATGCTTGAACTGGCACTGAAACCACAAAGAAGGACCGTTAATGCTCTGCATCCTTCCTCCCTTTGACAGAAGAGGTCACAGTATAATCCATGATCAATTAACAAACCTCATATGGAAAGCAGGAGGCACTATGTGCAATGGGGCATAGATGAGGAGGAACGTAACCAAAGTGTCTATGTTAAAAACAGAGAGCAATTTGGCACCTGAACTGAGCAGCCATGAGCTGAAATTTGGAAGATAGCTATAATCATAGAAACACAGAATCATTCAGGTTGGAAAAGACCCTTGGGATCATCGAGTCCAACCATCAACCCTACTGTACAAAGTTCTCCCCTACACCATATCCCCTAACACCACATCTCACAGAATATTCATGGTTGGAAGGGACCTTTGAGATCATTGAGTCCAACCACAAATCTAAATTAAGAATCTGAACGACTCTTAAACACATTCAGGGATTGTGACTCAACTACCTCCCTGGGCAGCCTGTTCCAGTGTCTGACCACCCTTTCTGTGAAGAATTGTTTCCTAATGTACAGTTTAAACCTACCCTGTTGCAGCTTGAAGCCATTCCCTCTTGTTCTAATCCAATAGCATTGGAGATCAGATCTAACTCATTCCATCTTTCTATTCTGTTTATATTCTATCTTTTTACAAAAATATAAGCCTGTTATCAAAACCTGTCTTCCTGCTCCTAGCACCTATGGGGCATGTAAGAACCTCAACTTTCCTGCCTCAATTCCTTCATCACCTAGGATGAAGGGTTTGTGATGGTGGCATCCAACAGGATCTCAAAGGTTGGATTTGAGGGAAACTACCTTGAAGAGGAAACCAAAATGTTTCACTGCATTTCTGTTTTTCATTGCTGCACAGCCTGATTTCTCTAGAAGTACCAATCTTCTAACATACCGTAATTCAAAATTTTGCCTCAAGGCTGAACGGAGGAGTCTCTGAATCTGAAATAATGAATCTGAAAACATGAGTCATCACTCTTACACATTATGCAACTGTTATTATTCTGATGAGAAAACATTGGATCAGAGAATTCATTTCACTGATAAAAAGCAAAATAATTTTTTTTAAAATTTTTCAGTGTGATAGCTTCACTAGCTTCTTTAAAATAAATAACTCCCCAAACTTAGATAAACAAACAAAACCATCAAATGATAATGAAGACTCGTCGAGTGGAAAAGGGTACAAATGTAGTTCTGATTCCATCCATAAGCATGTAAGTTCCATGGACCTAAACCTGAGCATTGTTTTGTAGTATTTAATAGCCAAAGAACGCAATGAATGAACACCAAGCATTAGACAAAATTCAGACCTAGAAAAAGTTGATCCAGAAAGATTATTGTTGATCCAGAAAGATTATTGGTAGGAAGTCACATGAAAAAACAATGTAAGGTTCTTAAAGAAATCCATAGCAGAAAAGTCTCTGGATGATCATGTGTGTTACGGACCACATAGCTCAGAAGTCATATGGTAGAACTAGAAGAGTTTCAGAGCAGAATAATGAGCACAAGTCTAAACACTGATTTTAAGAGAGATTTCTTTTTGTTTTTTTTTTACCTATGTGAATGGGAGATAAGACAATGAAAATAATGAAAAGTCTGCAGAGGACAGAAGGGGGAGAAAAGGCCATGCTGGGATCTGCGTATGATCATTAATTTGAATTATGATCATTAATTTGCAACAAAACTTTGGAAGTCTATTCATTCTGTAGTGCAAAGGAAAGAGAAAATTAAGCATTTAGGAATCAGAAATGCAGACTGGCATGTCTGTCTGCTGCATGGTTCTTTCTTCTTAGTTTCTGGCTTCTAAGTTTCTCTGAGGCGTGCTCAGAGATGTTGTAGAACTGCAAAATGTCACACTGGAGAGTATTTGAGCTCTAATTTGCAGCCCTAAACTTATCTTTGTTTATTTGTTCATATGCCAGGAAGCCAGACACATCTATAAAACTTCCAATGCCTGTGTATTCTTATAGGTTAGAGAGATAATGTGAAAATGCTTTTATGGTGAATATTTCTGCCCTATGTTCCAAAATTGGCTTTGCCAAATATGCCTTTTCAACTGACAACAATGAATGGACTAGATCCTCTGTGGATATGAATCAATGTAGCTTCATCAATTTTATTTTACTTGACTGATTCATGCCAGCTGGGAATCTGGCTCAAGACTTTAATTGGCTGTAAACAGCAAGGAAAAATGAAAACCCTAAAAGTATCAAACTAACACAGGTATATTCAGTCCTTATTTCACAGACTAAACCATATACTCTTTCACCAGCAGATCTCTGCACCACCCAGTTCAATGTGTTTTGGATGTTGTATTTCAATCAATTAAGGAATGCAAACATGCAATACACAGAGATGAAGTCCTGGAGAGTAAGGGAAGACAAAGGAAAAGAGGGAATTGTCTGTACCCAAAATGCTTCTTCTGTGAGTAATTGACTTGAATTTCCTAATCTTCTCTACTTAAACTCAGAGAAGTCAGTCACACACTGCCTTTTAATAAAATTCCTTATGGCACCACTTCTTGTGGCCATGAGATATTTAAGCTCAAATGAGGAACCCTTATTTTGTTTGTGCTTGCTATTAAGCACTCCTCAGTGGAGAGTGGGATTGAGTCCTGGCTACACAGGTGCTGTGCTTTGCAGCCCAAGGTAAGATTAGAGTCCAACTAAGCCAGGCGTTGAATGAAACACAAAGAGGAGACTTTAGGGACTGTGGAGTGAAACACACAAGAAAAGAAAGAGCAGCGCCCATCTGTACAAAATCCATGAGCATACACAGGCTGCAAGCCTGGTTCAGAGCTTTCATTGAAGAAACCTTTGCACTGTGATTTGGCTGGCGTCACCAGGAAAGGCTCTGGTGGAGCTAAGAGCAGCACTGCAAGACAAGAGCCTTCTCTGCAGACAGAGTTTAAAAGGAGAAGTAATACAAGATGGTATAGACATGAAGATAACAGTTGGAGACCCATGTCTTTCATTTTATGCATGTGGATTAAAGAGAGAGGCTGAGGATTGTAACTCCCCACACATACACAGTTCTGCCTCTACTAAAGAGTATGGGTGTGCAAACCCATCGCTGGACACGTTGTGGCCATGTCACAGCTCTTGTTCTCCATTTGCACTGGGGCCGTGAAAGGATTTTTGTATGCTCTTTTCAAAACATTTCTTTTGCAATTCTGATCTTTCCAAATGCAGCATATGGTGCCTTTCCAGGAGCTCAGGTCCCTGTCAGATATTTATTTGAGAGATTTCACTAGAAAAACACAGATGTGGGAGAGTTGTCCAGGCAAAACATTTATTTTTTCCAAGAAGATGCTTCCCCTGAAAGCCAATAAAAGCTATTAAAGTTTGAAAACATTGTGTAGTCCCGATAAACAGTGCCGTCACAGCAGATTCATCTTTTGGTTAATACAACCTCCAAACCCCTCTGTGTATAAGATGAAAACCCACAAGCCCCAACAACTAATCATAATACTTATTCAAGAAAATTCAGATGGAGACTGTTTTATATAGCACAAAAAAAGCAAACCACTTATCAAATCTATCAAATTTCTGAAATTTACTCTGTCTTCACATAAATCTCACCAATTAAGTGGGGTTTTGTGGTGAACACAACAAAGAGAGGAAGTTATCAATACTGATATTTTGCTTCCATGCACCTCAGTGGGCCAGATTTTCTACTGCTGTAAATTGGGTTTGCACCAGCTCTGGTTTCAGCCTCTTACCAGTATTTGAGGTTTGATTAAAATTGGCTGCTGGAGTTTATTTAATATATTTAACTCATTTTTTTTTAATGGACTTAATGTCAGCCAGGCCCTTTTCTCCAGCTGATATTGGTGAATGGAGCAAAAACAGTGCAAAACTAAGTCAGAGCAGGTGGCACTTTCCGCTGCTTTCTTTCTTCTCATCAGCATTTCAGCTTCTTTCCATGATTCCAAGAGAGCTGTTTCTGGATTGCCAGCCAATAGTTACACTACATGGTCAATAAAGGCAAGCGTACGTGAGTGGGTTGTGGATCTTGCCCTATGTCCTCAGTACTTAGCAACTGCAGGAATTGTCAAAGCCTATGCCATAAGCCAGACCATGAATAACAAACCAAACTTTACCTTCTCCAACAAACTTCCCTTCAGGAGGGAACAATTCAAGAAACATGTGAAGCACTGTACTGATATCTAAATGAAGCTCCAACATTTATTCAAGCATATTATACTGACCTCTAGGCAGGTCACTGCTTTCTTCACGACTGTAGACCCATCTTACATACTAATACTGAAATTTCATAAATTCTATCTTAAAGGACATCAGATGTGCCTGACTTTTTGGCCTAAGTTAGGAATTTGTTTACATGATTTATTTCAGTGTATTGTCTTCGTATTTTAACCAGCTATCTTGTCTGGAGAGTATCTAGGATCGTTATCTTACAGAGCGCATTTTAATAATATGTAGAAAAAGTTTCTGGTCCTCAATTATAAAACTCTGTTGCATAACAAGAAAGAAGTATACAATACATATTAACTGTTTCATCATTTGAATGAGAAAAAAAAAAAAGAGGTATTTTAGATAATTGGTAGTCTCTTTGGAAGGGAGCAAAGGTTAACGGAATGTATTCAGTTTATGTTTGGCCCATTACAGTTTAGAAGCATAAGTTCAGTACTCAGGACTGGAAGGGGCTTCTAAATTGTTATGTCCAGTCCTCTTCAACTGCAGATGCACCTGGACCAGAATCAAAGGGGCCTTAAATTAAAAATACTTGAAGTCTTTAAAATGTCAGAGGTGTCCCTATTCACACCATGCTATACTTCTAATTAAATCCCATTTCTAAGTGGTTTATAAAGGGTTAGTAAACAACAAGGAGAGCTTTAAAGATATGGGTAAAGAAATGTACATTTTATGTAGTTCAATGGCTTGATTGATTAGCTCTTATAAAACTCAGTCTTGTCATCTAATGTGCTTATAACTAAGACATATCCCAAATCTATAAAACATTTACGGTCAGTATCAATCATTTATTAACCCCTTATGCATGTTTTATTAATAGAATATTAATATAAAGCCAATTTAACATCCTTTAAAATTCTTTGAGAGAGACTGATATCAATTAAATGTTATGGAATAAGTCAGAAATAGCCATATCTTTCGTTGTATAGGATTATTTCTAAAGAAATGTTGAAATTCCTTTATTATTTCCATGTTCTGAAAAATATTGGGGGATTAAGGCAAATGCAGGCATTGAATTTCGATGACATTATGTAATAAAAATCCATTATTATGCTCTCCATATTATTTTCAGGAAAGCAAAAGCCTTTTTTTGTTAATCTTTGGTTTACATCAATGAAACTCTCTGAGGTAAGCCACATGATTTAAGGTCTTAGATCAGCTTATTAAAGGAAAGTGAGGGAAAGTGAGGATCTGTAGACCCTCTCTGGACCGTATCTAAGGCTCTTCCTCTTAAGCTGATGAGCTTTACAAAGCACTTTTGAGATTCAAGTACCATTGAAAATAGCATTGCACACAGAATGGCTAGCACTTGTAGTTGGTGAATAAAATCTGTATTTCCATTAGAAATTTCACTTACCACAGAATTACAGAATGGTGGATATGGGAGGGAACCTCTGGAGATCGTCTAATCCTAACCCCTGCACAAAGGAAGGCCACCAGGAGCAGGTTGCTTGCGGCTGTGTCCAGTTGGGTATTAAATATCTCCAAGGATGGAGACTGCCCAATCTCCCTGAGCAAACTGTTTCAGTGCTCAGTCACCCTCACAGTGAAAAAGCTTTGTCCTTAGATGTGAATGGAAGTTCCGTATTTCAGTTTGTGCTCATTGCCTCTTGTCGTTGCGTCTTGTGCCACTGAACACCACTGGAAAGAGCCTGGCTTTGTCTTCTTTGTGGTATTTATAGGCATTGAAAAAATCCCCCTGAGTCTTATCTTCTCCAGGTCTCTCCAACTCTCTTTGTATGGCAGATGTTCCAAGTCCTTAATTACTTTAGCAGCCCTTTGTTGGACACGTATGTCCACGTCTGTCTCGCAGCAGGCATCCCAGCACAGGGCACAGCACTCCAGATGTGTCTCACCAGCACTGAGCAGAGGTGAAGGATCAGATCCCTCATCCTGCTGGCAACGCTTTTCTTTTTCTGCAGGTGACCACAGCTGTTCTCACAGTTATGTCAAAGATAAGCAGATTTACCTGTCCAGACTATTTATTTATCTAATTCCCGTCTACCCTCTCTGTTTTCCACTGCTGCTTCCTCCTTTGTATTTTATGATCCACCCATGAAAAAAAGGACAGAACAAAAATCTTCTCCTTAACACCAGATCTCCCTGAACAGCTATCTCAGTCAGACCTTCCACATCTCCCACTTCATGCATGCAACAGAGATGTCTCACTCCTGTTTCATGCTCTCTCACTGACCATCCATGGTGCCCACATTTCAATCCTACCACCACTGTCTATGAAGCCCGGCCAGACTCTTCCTCCCATGACACGGCTGAGCAGTCCGGTACCTTTGTCTCTGGAGCAGAAGAAAAGCTCAGGTGCACTCCAGCCCGCCAGCAGAAACATTTTAGGGTAAACAGATTATACTGGGGCAGTTTCTCCCTTCACGGCATGGCCCTTTCTTTGATACATGAACTTGTTTCCGCAGAAATCAATAACTATAGGACAACTGTCTTCCATAGAGCAAAACTCATTTTGAAGACTTGCACAAGTATAACTGTAGACTGCTTAAATATCCCCTTCTTTTTTTTTCTTGAGTTTAGCTATGACAAAGGAGAGTGTTGCAACCAAGAAGTTACTGATTTGTCTTTTTTGCTAATTGTTTACCAGCCTGAATGCATTTGACAGGAGACTGTTTAGGAAAGTTTTCAATGATGTTTCCAAAATATATTTTAAAACCTGCTGGCTCGGTAATTACTAGAGAAGACGGGAAGATAGAAGGATTTTTTATTTACTTTAGAACTGATGCTGTGGCCATCAAGTATTAAAACAATTAATTCTGATTGCCATGGCATTCACAGCTTGAATCCCACACATGCAAATCAGGGCTTCTTGTACTGCACCTTTTGAAAGGCCATCATGCTAGCATAGCGGCTGAGAATGAGAGCCTAAGAGAGGACAGGTGATCTTGGAGATGATATTAGGCATCAGTCAGCACAGCAGAAAAGCAGAGGTCATAGGCCAAGCAAGGACAAATGATGACAAATTCATGTGAGACTGTCACATTTTTCCCCTTAGAAATTAACATGCAGATGCAGCTGAGCAATAGACCACCAGCAGACAAGTTCATTCCCTGCCCCATACACTGCTTCACAGCAATGGAGATATGAATCAGCAAGAGGTCTTACTGCTCTGTATGAGGACCCAGTGGAGCTTGAGCTGGAGCTTGAAGTCTTTTGAGGACTATCTCAGTTTTGCAATGTTTGCGCAACCTGAACCAAACCTATTGAACTTGTCCATGCTGGCCCAGTCAGATGCTACATCTTAAAGGGAACCAAGCAAGACACACAGCAGTTACGCCAATATCGCTGTAAATTTAAATCATCAATGGGCAGACAGAACAAAGTGGCTACTAAAAGCCATGTCATCTGCTGCATGAATTCTCTGTTGACTCGCTCCCCTAGTGAGGGTAGGGTTTTAGTCAGTGCCAAATGAGTTCTGAAAACCTCAAGTGGTTCTGCAGTTTCCTTTTTTTCCAGAATTACTTTCCACCTGCTATTTTTCCAAAGCCTATTTTTAATTCTTCACCAATACATGCTACCATTTCACTACTTCCAATGCAAAGCATGCAATGCAGAACTAAATTACAGGGGCGAGAGGCAGTAACATACAGAACAATCTAGGCAACAAACTGCACGGGTCCAAACACAGCCTCTCTCTCTTTTTTTCGTGCAAACACACCCACACACGTGTGAAAGACTAATGAGTCAAACAGCCAAATGAATCTTACAGCTTCTGGTTGTCCAGCCTACCAAGTCAGTGCTATAAGAATTGGAACTGTTGATTTAGCATGATTTTCTGAATACACACAAAATTCGTTGATGGGGTAGCATGACATTTACCCCCAAAAAAATTGTCTTTACAATATCCAGAGATTATGAAAACAACTCTTCTGGACAGCATCCCATTTGCCCAATGATTGGTCCACAATAGTTTTTCATGCAGCGTGCAGTAGAGAACCCTGAGCTGAGCTTTGAAAACATCCAGGATTATCTGTGTTAATGTACTAACCACACAGCAAAAATAAGCACCAAGTGCTGTCAGCATCTGCCCCGTATTATGTGGTGAAATTACCTGATCACGCTTTCTCTGTGTCCAGCAGACCTCCTACTGGACTGCTATTGAGAATGCAGGGCAAAGAATTTTTTTTTTTTTCATGCATATTGGCTTAAAATCAGCGGTCCTAAACTAGTATGCAACTTTCTCTTCTTTTCCCTGATGTGTCTGCGCCGACAGTAATGCCAAGTGAGAACAATCATAACCCTGGTACAACATCAGTGAGCTGTTTGCACCATGCTGACAACTTTAATAATAGCCAAACAGTCCATAGATTGTCACAGTAAGAAAAGGGCAGACAGTTTTTCAGCTCTTGCTTTGTCCCAGTGCTGCCGGCTAGATTCAACATGACAGCAGTTCAGATACATACACGCAGGGCTAAGTAGCTGCAGGTAGATATAAAGCAGATAGTCTGCAAAAGACAGAGTATGCAAATGTGTGTTGGGAGTAAAAAGGATTCGGCTTAATAGCTGAAAAAAACCAAAACATGCCTCTGTCAGCAAATGGATTTCCTCTTTGGGTTCCTTCTCTTTCTTTTCTGTGGGGTTTTCTGTTTGCTAATCAAACAAATGATTAGAAAAAAATGAACTGTCAGGAAACTAAATAGCAGGACAACACCTTACGCCCAAGTCACATTTTATTATCTACTGTGTCTCCCCGTGCAAGCAGCCCCCTGCCCGCCCTCCCCCTGCCGTCACCAGCGCTACCAGCCTCTGACGAGACTGTCTGATGGGAAGCATCACCCGTTCAGCATGGGCTTTATTACCTGCAGAAAGGCCACTGTTAGAGCCAGCCATGCCAGATTATCATTTTAATAATCAGAATCAAAGTGATCTGTCAGGCCATTGCAGACCCTTTTACTGGCGAAGGTTTCACCTTACTGCTGATTCCCACTCAACCCCCACCCAAGCCATGGCAATAAACATCCGAGAAAGGCAACTGTTTGTGTCCAATTCTGTTGTCACCTGCCACATAAATTAAAGCAATATCCCCAAGCTACTACGTGGTATTTATTTGAGGGCCAGAGACAAATTCTATTTTGAGAGAACATTAGAATGTAAATGGAGGTGAAAGTCTCTATTTCTCCCTTTCTCTTTTGCAGAACAAGTTGCAGACATTGTTCAGTGCTTCAAAGCTAACAATAAAAGACCGTCTTCTTATTCAAGTTGCAATGTTCAGTGCTTTTGTTCTCCAAATCTACTTTACCACGTGGAAAGGCTTTCTGAGAAGTTAATATACACTGTACAAGAATTGTCTCCTTATAAAAGAATTACTGCAGTCTAAAAATAGTGGCAGCTTTGTTACGTGCGCTTGAGATTTTGTCTGATGTTGGGATCAAAGTTTGCAACTACTGAACTAAAAATCATTTACCATTATGAACCAGACTAGCCTAGAAGCAAGACTATTATATGCCAGATGAATGTGAGCATGGCCCATAGCAGGTAAATAGGTCGTGCCTCTCTTCTTCCTAGGTATAATATAGTACAATATACTGTATTAAAATATAGTATAGTATAGTACAACATAACCATATATATATAATATCTATTATAATATTGTAATATACAAAGGAAGTTTAGATTGGATATTAGGAAAAATTTCTTTGCTGAAAGGATTCCCAAGCATTGGAACAGGCTACCCAGGGAAGTGGTGGAGTCACCATCCCTGGAAGTGTTTAAAAGACATGTAAATGTGGTGCTGAGAGACATAGCTTAGTGGTACCTTGGCAGTGCTAGGTTAACACTTGGACTTGATGAGTTGAAAGGTCTCTTCCCACCAAAACGATTCTATGATTCTATAAGCCCATGTCTCTAGACTTGGAGAAGGGATTTTCCTAGGCAAAGAAGTTCCCAGAAAGAGGAAGGAGAACTGATGTGAGGCATTATGCAAGTGCATAATTTCATATAAAAAACACAAGAGGCAAGAACAATGGAGGCCAATATTTTAAGACTGGGAGGTCTACAGTCTCATTTGAGTGGAGTTATGCATTGACCATCACCCTGTGGATACCACAAAACGTGTCTGTAGACACACATACGTGCGTGTATCTCTGTGAGTAATTTTCTTTGGCCTTGTTTATTGCCCATAGTTTTGCTTATGCAACCAAATTTTACTTGCTGTCAGAAGGCCAGACAATGGCTGGGAAATTGGGCATTTAGGGACTTGAAGTTTTTGTCCTTGCTCTGATGCTCATCTTCACCAAATACTGAAGACACTTTTGAAAATGTTATCCAATGTGTAGGGCAACAAAGATGATTAAGGGATTGGAGCACCTCCCTTATGAGGAAAGGCTCGAAAGAGAAGGCTGAGGGGAGACCTTATCTACATTTACGACTACCTAAAGGGTGGGTTGAAGGATGATGGAGCTGGACTCTTTTCAGTGGTTTCCAGCGATAGGACGAGGGGCAATGGACATAAGCAGGAACATAGGAAGTTTCATTCAAATATGAGGAAAAACTTCTTTATGGTGAGGGTGACAGAGCACTAGAACAGGCTGCCCAGGGAGGATGTGGAGTCCCTTTCTCTGGAGATTTTCAAGACCCACCTTGATGCAGTCCTGAGTGATGTGCTCTGGGCAATCCTGTTTTAGCAGGGGAGTTGGACTAGATGATTTCTAGAGGTCCCTTCCAACTCTGGCAATTAAATGATTCCATGATTCCGAGAAATAGGAATTATATCACTTTGGTTCCCCATTCAGAGAACAGCTCTGGAAGCCTTTCATGGCCAAAGAAGCATGTGGGATCTTGTGAGGCCAGAAGTTCCTGTCACTACAACATGCTGCCAAGTACAGACAGACAAAGCATCCTCAGACAGTCAGCAAACTAGCCCCAGTGATGGGATGCAATTGGTCAAGAACATAGACATTCTGGTAGACTTGAACCAGTCAAGTCAACATAGACTTGAACTGGTATAACCAGATTTTGAAACAAAACTTTGCCTGCCAAGTCAATCTGGGATTTCAGAAATGCAACTCTTACTAGGCGTGCTTTAAGAAAAATCATAAAATGCTAGACCAAAGGCCTAGCTGACTTGTTTCTTGTCATTGTCCAAGATATTAATGAGTATTTACAGTAAGGGACAGGAAAAGGAAAGAATGATCTTTTCTTGTGTATTTTCTGCCTGCATCAGGATCACAGGCTGCTCAGAGTATTGTGGAAATACAGGGGTGATAGAGGGATACATTCTGCAGCTGAAGATACTTCTTAAAACACATGTACACTGTGTTCATAATGTGCCACATCTGCAAAAAAGATGCCCCAATCTCCATCAAGGATCACAAAAGAAACAACAATTTATTCAAAATTGATTTTCAATAGTGCACTACATGAGCCATGAACGGCAGCATGGACTCAGTCCTGACCCCCCTTGCCTCCATGTGTATCCATCACTCACCCGTTAGCTGTCATGGGCGTGGATTGATCCACAAGCTGCACCAGATTCTCTACAAACCTCTATTTTGGCAGTTTGGTAGGTAGGAAGTGTGTTGCAGTGATAACCAAACGGCACAGGAGAGTCAAACCATTCAGCAGCCCAAGGGTAAGGGCTGAGGCCTTTGGACCAACACTTTCTTCTCGGTTATGATCTCCCCTCATGCAGTTCTGAAAGAGTTCAGTACTTTGTCCACACGCACTTAACTCCAACCACTATTAACATCAGTCGTTCACGCTCTCAGACCTCTCTCATTCAGTTGCAAGCTGCTACCCACATCTGCAGCTGAGCTGTTTTCCAGAGCATGTGCTCTTCACGCCGGTGATCCCTTGTGTCACAGCTGAGTTAGCTCGGCTTTCGGCTTCCAAAGCCCTACAGCAGACACGCAGCTTGATCTGGGATTTCCCAGTGCTGCTCAGCCTTGTCCCACGGAGCTCCACAGAAAGAGAGGGATTTTGTTTATTTCCTGCAGGCTGATGAGGCCCTGTGTTGGTTTAATGTCAAACGGCTTATTCTCCTCACCAAATTGCAATGTATAACCAAACTGTCCTGGACATAAAAACCCCCACCAGTGTTGGTGGGATTTCACGCAGACATAGCAGTTTTATTTAATGCTTTTTTTATAGTCAGATCTAGTCCTTAGTTTAAGCAATAGGTTTTAAACCATATTCTTGATAATAACAGGAGTTTTTGTTATGCTTTCAGTGGACATATGCTTAGGCTGAGAGATTGGTCTAATCAGGATCAGATGATGGTCCTTTATGTGTCTGAAAGTCTTACAGAACTCATTCCTTGCCAAGTAGTTTTCCATAGACCTTTCATTATAAAGGAGCATGTCATAAAAATTTTTCTATGCTTCCAAATCGGGACATGCTGAAAAGCTGGCATAAGAACGGTGGTGGCTCAGTAGCTGGATGACTCAGTGACTTATACAGAGAACAAGATCAATTATTTGAATCTTTTCAGCAATATATGAAAACTGTTGAAAACAGTTGTTTTCAACAAAGTTATGTTGAAAACTATGAAAGCAAGGACGACCATTTAGATAGCTTTGCTATTAAAAAAAAAAGAAAAAGTAAAGCAGTAAAGCAATATGAAATATTATTTTTAGTGAAAATATATACTATGTAATAAAGGCAAGGCATTTAAAAAGAAGGACTAGTATATAAGCTGATGAAAATTGCAACAAAGAGAAAAAATGGGTAACCAATGAGAAGAGATTCCCACGCAGACAAATCACTGTGTACAAACAAGCCAGAAAACAAAACACTAAGAATAAAATAAAGATGTGGTAGCCACCATGGCCTAAGGCAGAAGGGGTAGAGACATGTGGTATCTTTTTCTAAACCAAACAATACAAATGAGAAAAAAATGGGCAGGCTTCACATTCAGAGTCCTGCTAAGTCAGAGATCCAAAGAGAAACTTTTGAGCATAAAATAACATTCATTTTTCCTTAGCTCTGTCAGCTGATCTGGTAAAAAATAACTCTTCTCCCTTAAAAGCTTGCATTTAAAAGTAGCGAAAATAGGTGAGATTCTCAAACAAATGACACTCCTGTCCATCCACGATGCAGGTATCAGGAATCTCTGAAACAGCAAATCATCTAAAAATCACCTTCCTACAACTATAGAAAAAGACCTGGAACAGATCTCTGCTAACGCACCCATCGGCTGAGTGGTATTATTATGCATAAATCTATTCATGCAAACGACTAGCCCTTCTCCTATTACTCAGTAGAAACAGTTTAACATAGGATACAAGAGAGAAAGTACATAAAAAGGTAGTACTCCTGACTTATTCAAACCACCTGTCTAAGCATTTAAATGCATAAAAGGGGAAAAAGAACCAGAAAGAACATAAAAGGAAGAACATCCCATTACATCACCACATGATGTTGGACTCTCAAGGCGAGAGGATATTACAATTCACTTAATAAAACATCTGTAGTGCCACACTGAAGTAGCGAAAGGCAGTCAGCTATTGCAAGCGTGTATGTTCTTCTGCAATTATAGAAAGAACAATCTGGTTTTGGCTCCTTTAGCTTCCAGCTAAATATAAGAAAACAAACACCCACTTCCTTATGTATATTTCTGCCTTGAGAAAGACAAACACTGCAATCCCGTCCTTTTTTTTTTTTTTCCTGAGAGAACGGAGGGAGGTCTTACTGCTAATTTGCTACTTCTTTTTTTCGGTTTCTTTGTGTCACACAGTTCACATGCTTGTGTATAACAGCTATGTTCTTCCAAACTCCTATTTACCACTTACCATTCTAGGGACCAAAGCCAGCTGGACAGACAGATTTCATGTCCTTTCACATTCTTCCTCCCCTTGACTCCACTGTAAATGAGGTTCATTCCTGAGGTTCATTCCTAAGGTTCATTCTTACCATGCAAGTGCTTTTGGGTGCTTACATGCTTTCTGTTTAATTCCCAGGAAAGTCAGAGGAAGCTACACATTATCATAATATACTGAGTTTTGGGGTTTCCAATAAAATCCTCTCTCTAAGGCTGATGAGTTAACAATTAAACCTTTAGAAATCTCCACTTGTAACTTTGTTGGCGTCCTGCTTTTCTGTCAACTATAGACCTTCTTAATGATTCCTTGGAAAAATCTTGTCAATCTCTTACATTTTTATCCAGCATGGAAAGTGTATTTTTCAAGTATTATTTTGTATTTTCTTTAATAAAGTGTCAAGTAAATTGTAACAAGTCTTCAAACTGCAGTAGGACCATCTGGGTATTAATGAAGAACTGAAAAGTATCAGGGTTACTACTCCATTTTCTGTTGATTTGTCTCAGCAATCTTGGCTTATTTCAAGTCTTTATAATAGTCTGCTGATGAAAAAATGCAAGGCAGGCATGTGCACGTATATATTTTTGTGTGTGTGTGTAGCCTGTCTATGTATTTTTATTAACAAACTCACAGCAAAGAAAACTGTGCTGCAGCACCTCCAACAAGCTCTGAAGCTGCAGAGCCAGGTAAAGAGGTTACCAGAGTAATGAAGCTATATGTTTGCAAGACCATGTGCTGCAGTTACAAGCTTTTCAAAGGCTGTGCAAAAGCACAGGCCTTGCAAGCCGCAGAATAAAACAAACTACTGCTTCCTTTTTAAGTCTGTGATGGAGATTATAAGAAGAGCTGAAAGGACAGAGGGAAATATAGTAGCAAATCACAACTTGCTTTCATGCATCCAGTACATGGTACAGGCATTTCATTGGTCTCGGGTCTGTGCTAATTACATGCTGTGGTGTGTTCTGAATAGAGGAGAAATAGCATCCTCCTGGAGAGTAACAGAGTAATCACAGCTGGGTGAAGCTTCTGGAATGAAATAGGACAAAAAGGGATTTAGAAATACACACCGAATCCAAATGCAGAACAGGAAACTCCTGAACATAGCTGGAGGGTTGCTGGCAGCAGAGAACTTATCTGAAGTCAAATTAGAAAAATGATGGAAAAGAGGCTTTCCTGGGGATCCTGAGAGTACTGTGGGGTTTGCTTATATCCACAAAGGATTACAAGAAAGAAAAACACCTACCCTGCAAGGACAAAATGGGTAGGGGAAGGGGACAGATTTCTTTTAAGCCTTTAATTTCATCTGCCTCACTCCAACTATCTTCTATGTAAAGAGTTATGTTATGGTAGCTTGTTTTTTGTGTTCTAATAACATAAAAGCTTTAGAGATTAGAAATATTTGGTGCTTCTTGGCTGCATGTCTTAAAAGTTAGAAGTTGTTCCATCTCAAGGCTTTAGCCAGCCCACGATTCATCCCAACATCAAACACACCGCATCCCCTCCTTTCCGTGAGCCATTTAGAGAAGAAATTGGCTGGAAGGGGCATTCAAAGAAATGCTTCATTCTAAATGGATATTAAAAGAATTCACAGAGCATGAGATTAAGGGACTTGCAAATGAGAACATTTATTCTGGGAAAAAGACTCTTAAGAGCTTATCCACTAATGCAAAAGACATATAAATGACCGTTTCAGATAATACTAGCAGGTTTGGGTTTAAAATACTGCCATGCCACCTACAGTCTACCTATTCTATATACCTACCTTAAGATAAGACAAATAATGTCCTTTAGAAGGCACCTCAGTTGACTAACTCAGGTTTAGACAGCTCCTTTTCCCCAGATGAATCCCACCTCACCTACATTACTCATGAGTACAAAAATTGTTGCTGTAGGCAAATACAAAGTTGTTTACTGGGAAAGGTTTTTGTTTTGTCTTCTCCAGTGTCAAATAGTTAGTCTGGTTTATTCTCTGAAGGCTGAACTGAAGAATCAATAGATGTTGGTGATTTTTTCCCCAATTTTGAGAAGTTTATACCATTACAGTTTTAAAATGTGTGTTATAGCTAGAGCTAGTACAGAGTTTTTCATCAAAACTACTTTCTTGTAGAAATACTGTTTGCTTAAATCAAAGCATTTTTTCTTTAGGCTTACTGGAGACAATAAAATGTTAATCAAGAAAGATTTCTTTGTTCCAAGATTTTAGACAGAGAATACAAGACAGAGAAACCCAAAGAAGCCAGTAGCCCAAGTGACTATTCATAATTCCAAATATAATAAGCAAAAATTTGTTCCATGTAGGAATGATACAGTCTGTATGGATGCCATTTGGGTACCATGACCGCTCAGTTATTCAAATTTCCAAATTTCTAGTTTCACCAGGAAATAGGGTTTCTAAAAATCTTAACAAAAAAAAAGACGAAGAAGAAACATTTATTGCTTAACTCTAAATATAACAAACAGAGCATTGGCTGTGATATAATTTGATGAACATCAATGAAATTTTGATTGAGGAGTACTTGCAATTAATTGTTTATAAACAATCCACAAAAATAAAAGTGTTTATCAAAAATATTGATAAAATGAATTCAATTAATTTAGAAGTTCAAATAAAATCACAGGCTGCTCATTAACAATTCATGAGCGTCATAGAAGACTGAATTCATTCTATGAGGGACTTGATATTAGTTGTTATTATCTCCTTATTTCCACCAGAATGCATTTGTTCTAGAACAATCCTGGTCAAGCAGTTCATTCTAACACCCTCAGCTGCAAACAATCAAAAACCAGTTTTGGACTCAACCCAAAATCCCAACCCAATGTCATAACAAATGCTACCAATTCCTCTGACTTTACCCAGATTCTCAACATTTCACAGAATTCAGATGATCCATGAAAATGTTATTACAAAACAAAAAAAAATTAAAAAAAATGTTTCCTAGAAACATTCTTTTATGTCCTGGGAAAATGCTTAGTTCTTTTCTAATTCTTAAAAATTCATTCAGCCCAAGTTCGTCTCTCTCAACTACTTGTCAATCAAAGTGGATTGTAACAAGAATTGTCTCTCATATGTCTCATCGCTTTTTTATAAAATCCACTTGACATTGTAGGAGGAACAGTACAATAGGAAGCATTTACAACAGTGAGTCCAAAGAAATTTGTATCCAATATCATATTTAAACACATATTAATATTCTTAGGCATACGCTTTAATTTAGGCTCATGAAGGAACATCCCCTAGTGTACTCTCTCAGGGCCTTGTAGAGGGATCTTTAAAGCTGCCCAGAACCACTTACTGATTCACTGGGGAATTACCTCCGCTAGCCACCATCTCAAACTCCTAACATGATGCCAGGTACCCTTGGATCTCCAGACCAGCATAAACACCCTTGATATCCTCCCTCCAAATTTGCAGTTGCCCCAAAATACAGTGCTGTGTCGACTTGCGTGTCATGCCACTTGTTTCCACTGACTGGGCTACTGGGAATCGGTGCCTGGGAGGAGGATCTCAGCCCCTCGTTCCGTGTCTCTTCTTGAACTAAAGCCCAACATTTCACTTTGATTCCAAACTGAGCAACAATTAATTATTAAATCTTTGCTTCAAACCCAGTCTTTGTTTCAGGACCATTCTTTTCTCCAGCATGTACGTTCTACCGCAGCTGTTCAGTCCGTTCTAACTTTGAGCTTTGAGTACAGAACCCATTATTACGAATAAGAGTTTTCAACTAAACACCTATCCCTGAAGATTTATATTCAGCTTCAGCAAGTTTCTAATTTGATCATTGTCTCTTTTTCCCTTCCTTTCTTCCTTTTCTTTCCTCTAAACAATCCAGGTGTTTACATTGACTGTGGTGAAAGTGAATTCTTACACTGACATTGCAGTGCCTCTACAGAGCTGAGCTGTTAACAGCTACTACGTCTCCAGGGTTAGAAAGAAGTGAAGAAGCTGCTTCTAATCCACTAAGACTGCACCGTCACAGCTCAGCGGATCTGCAGAGGTACAATACATGCTGGCTTCCTTTCCCAGGAGATCACGTATGTCATCCAAACTTGTTGCCTCTGATCTATAGCAAGAATTATGAGCAACGAGCTGCATTTGAGTGACAGAGGTTGTGTAACTTTATCTCAATGCACTAACGTTTCCAATTTACACACACTAATAGCAACTGCCAGTTTCCCCACTTTTACTTAGAAAAAAAAAAAAATCCAAAGAACAAAACACCAAAAGCCTCCAACTTTTTTGAACAACTTAGTTTTGCAGAATTATTGTCCCCCAGAAGTCTGCAAGTAGCATAAAAGATCATTTGAATGGCTAGGAAAAGTAATCAGACTTGTCAAGTTGAAAAAAAATTAGGGAATTGAATTCAACCACACAAAATGCTCTTTTATGAGGTAATATATGTACTGAATGAAAAAATGAATCATCAAAGAGGTTTGCTGAATGCAGACACTTAGACCTTACTCCGAACAAGAGTTTGAGGACTAAGACAAGCAGATGGATCAGAAGTGTTCTCCACGGCTGCCTCCTGCCTGTTATATGGCAGAACAAGAAGATGATCCTGCCAATACCTTCCCTCATACAACACTTGAAAAGGAGCTTGTTCTTTCAGGGTATGTGAGCAGAGGTGCTTCAATAGGATCTGGCAATTCCTACATGCATTCTGCCTCAGGATGACTTGCTACAGTCCACGTTCACTAAATCTGTGTGTCAAAGCAAAAGATAACATATTTTCACGTGTGCCATACACACTCAGCTTTCCTTACTTTTTTTTAATTGCTAAGTGCCAGTGAATATCAGTTAATTTATTACAGGTGTTAAATATTAGCATGGACATGCAACTTTAGCAGTCATTATTATAAGAAGGAACCTTAATGTCTCACAGACCCTCTGGCAAAAGAATGTCTAAAGTACCTACCAAAGTCGTAGAAAGTTACCAGCCTTTCAGCAGGCATTTATCATTCTCATTAGACGATCCTCTCTGAAGCCAGATGGTCCTTTCCAGAATGCAAAACACAAAAGGAACAACCAAAGTAATTGACTGTACCCAACAAACAAGCAAGCTACATTTCATAGCTCATGTGGGTGCAAATTTCTCCTGTCAGCAAGAAAGATGGCTCTTTCTGTGACCACATGGATTTTAAACTAAATAGAGCATCCTTGACTGTATATCTCAGTAGTGAGTGTGGTGCATTACAACTGTTCGCGAATCTCCTGCAGAGACACACACACACACAAAATCTAGATCTGATACTATTTTTAGTTAGCTATTTCTAAAATCAAAACCTCGTGGCCCTATTGTACCTCAGAGAAATCAATGATGAGCAGTTCACCACTGCGAAGCACTGAAGCCGCCAAGGTCAGTTCGGCAGGATCCTGTTAGTTCTAGTAGTGATGGGAGATTGCAGCAGCATTTACACCTGCCTTTCTCTAGATTTTCATTAAAGATGCACTGTCCTGTGATGGTTAGTATATACTCATTACTTTCTTTTTTTATCTCACTGTCTCATCCCATCTCATCTATTTACCGATGATTACAGAGAAACCCATAGTAGCAAAGACAAACCAAAAGACTTCCAGGCAGCAGTACAGGAACACATGAGAAGATTTCATTCTCTCATGAAGAACCAAGTGGAAGCCACCAGCCTATGCTAAGCTTTCTATTTTTATTTTTTTTTCATATGGCAATACTTCAATTCTTTCATCTTTCACGAACTCTACCAGTCCCTTCTTCATTTCAGTTTCCTTGAAATCCTTTTTGCACTGTGTAAAGCTAAATGACACTTCCTCAAACTAAAAGTGGCATCTGAAACATATCTTCTAATTTATAGACAGACTCTAGTAATGTCTCTTAAGTGAAAAGTCAACAACGGACACCTCTGCTTCATGTTATGGATGAAATATAGGCTGACGTAGCACTATAGGGAGTGGCCTTTTTAACTATACAGAAAAGAATAAATTTAGACAGGAAAAGGAATAGGCTATAGCAGCCGTTTCTGACATTAAATACTTTATTTTCTATGTTGGATAGACAGGTGATTCCTAGTCTTGAATATGCCAACAGTGAAATCCAAAGCTACACTGTTCATTGTCTATGAGATGGCATTTAGCAATGCTGTAACACAAAAAACTGAAACAAAAGCAAGAGGGCCAACTTTGGAGACTTAAAAAAAACCACCAAATAAAATGAATAAAAAATAAAATTCCATTAAAAAAAAAACCTGCTCAAGAAATCAAAAGGTTTTGGTGAAATACAGTTGCACTGGAAAGGCCTCTTAATACCTATTTTTTCAGTCCATCACTTAACAGACACAATAAATGTAGTCCATTCTGATTGGGTTACTTGAAGGTCCATCTTCTTTTTCATTCAATCTTTTTTCCTGTTGATTCTCAGAAACTTTAACAGAACAAGGAAAAGGGCTAAGGTGGAGAACTGGGGGAGGCTTAGAGAAAGGAAAAATGTATGAGGAGCAAAAAAGCAAGGACAGAGTAACGGGCTAGGCGTGCTGTCATTGCATTAAACACCCTAAGAATTCAGAAAACTGGAAGAATCAACAATAAAAACCACAAAACGCATAATTTAAAGAAAAGCAAAAATTTTCATTAAAATATTCTTCCCCAAAGCTTTTTTTATTTTCCATGAATTCTCGGAAAGAAGCACACCAAGAAGGATTACCATTCTTTAAGTACATATATATAAAATGTAAAACCTATTTGGGGAGTGTCTGAATGAACAGTGGACATAGTGTGACACTGGAGGAACAGAGAATATAAAAAAATAGTTTTGGGTTGATCAAAAAAAATAAATAAAAAGGAGACTGATAGTAACAATATCTGTTCTGCTGTTGTGAGTGACTCAGAGCCCCTGGCTGGTTCTTATCCATCCACTCAGACTTCCAGTAAGGACCCACTATCTCCTATTAACTTTTCAAAAGAATCAGTTTCTCATAAATAAAACACAAAAGAAAAGAGACTACAGAAAAATGAGGCAATTGATCCAGGAAAGCAAATAAAAACACAACCTAAAAGGAGTAGGCTAAACCCAAGAAGTCTATAAGCATCCTGAAGGCTTTTGAAAAATATTGTATTAGGAGCCCAGATAAAATACATGCCATAATTCAAAAAGAAAACAAAGCAGTCTAATAATGCCCCTGCATGGCTCAGTGGGAAAGTTAAGGAGGCTGTCACTAGGAAACGGTCAGCAGTTAAAAAATGGAAAACTTGCTCTAATAAGAACAGGCCAAAAGTAAAACAGGTCACTTGAAGGGTTAGAAGGACTGCGGTGCCTGCCTTGCATGGGGTGGGGTTTTTATTTAGCTGTTAGTCACAAATTCGTTAGATGCTTCACAGGCAGGAAGCAGGTGAGATTACCATTAAGATTTCTTGACGACAAAAGTAGAAAAAAAGCATTCAGGGATGTTTAGTCCACACTGGAAAAGCTCAATGGACTCTCTAAATCAGTCTTCACTATGCAGGGGAAATGCCCACAAATAACTTTTTTTTATAGTAGATAGGTCAGAGAAGTTCAACAGGATACAGATAAACACACAGGGTGTTTTAAACCCTACAGACATTTAACATGTCACCAGGACTGGGTGACATTTACCCAGGAGAACTAAAGAAGCAGTGAAATTGTAGAGCCGCAGCTGGTACATATCAAATACAGCACAGCTAGGATCTCCTGCGCTACAGGAGCAGTGGGGTGTCAGGATGACTTGTCTACAGAAAAGGTTCAAGTAGGGTTTCTGGGAAGCACAGATTGCCAAGTTTTACTTCCAGTCCCAGCATGGCAGTAGAGTCTGTCGTAAAGAAAGGTCACAGAGCAGGTGAATCAAGACGGCCTGGTGGGAAAGGGTCAGCCTGGCACCTGTGGATGAAATTCCTGCCTCAGTTCAATGAGATTGTCACAATTGGAATCATAGAATCACAAAATTATTGAGGTTGGAAAGGACCTTAAAAGTCATCTTGTTTCAAACCTCCTGCCGTGACAAGGGACAGGTCCCACTTGACCAGGTTGCACAAAGCCCGATCCCCTGGTCTTGAACACCTCCAGGGATGGGGCATCCACAACTTCTCTGGGCAACCTGTTCCAGTGTCTCACGACCCACAGAGTGAAAAATCTCTTCCTAATATCAAACCTAAATGCCCCATCTTTCAGTTTAAAACCATTACCCCTAGTTCTATGGCTCCATTCCCTGATAAAGAGTCCCTCCCCATCTCTCCTGTAGGCCCCCTTCAGGTACTGGAAGGCTGCTATGGTTCAGTACTCTCCAGGCTGAACAACCCCAACTCCCTCAGCCTGTCTTCATAGGAGAGGTGCTCCACCCCACTGACCATCTTTGTGGCTCTCCAACACAAGAGATACAATGGACATAATATATTTTGTTCCCCAGAAAGAATTTTGGCAGGTTCCTCACCAAAGACCACCAAAGAAGCAGTGATAGGAGGTTGAAGGAAAAGCTCTTTTATGGGTGGGAAGTTGTTTAGAGGATGGGAACCAGAAGGTAGGGCTCAATGGTTTTTTTGCAGAGTGGAGATAAAACGGACAAGAAATAAGTCCTCCAAGGATCAGCTCTGGAACCAAAAAACAAGAGGTATCATCAGAAAGTGTTCTGAGAACAGAACACAAAGCTTTATGTTGCCACTGCATAAAACCTTGGCACACCCACATCTTGATTACTGTGCACAGTCCTTATCTCCACACCTCCATAAAGACATTGCAAAGATAGAGAAGATGCAGAGAAGAAAATTATGATAAGGACAGAGCTCTCTTATCTGGAAAGATTAAAAATATCTCTGCTCTTCAGTTTTGAGAGAAGACTCAACAAAGACATGATTGAAATGTCAAAAATCATGATGTCAGTAGATTATCGGGATGCAGAGCTATTGTTCAAAAAAGGGCACACTTTTAGAACTAGAGACACTCACTGAAGATGGTAGGAGATTGGTCTAAAGCAGCTGAAAGGATGTAGTTCTTCATGTAGATGGTTGTGAGGTTGTCTCCATGGGAAGTTTTGGAAGCAGAAAGGATGAACTGGTTCAAAACCAGATTGGACATAGGCAACAAGTCTGCAAACAGATATTAGCGTGCTATTGACTGCAGCAGTGCACACTGGTGGAAGGGAAAGCATGGTGCAAGTGACAGCCGGTCTCACGTTTTCTCCTCACATAGTCTCACTTTCTGCCACTGTCAGAGTCAGTGCTACATGGTCCACTGGTCTAACCCAGCAAGGCATTTCATTTTTTCTGAAGAGATGAAATAATGTGACATAAGCCCTGCCTTGAGGACATCTCTATAGCAATGCTTTATTTATTCTTTTCTTCTTCTCTCCTGATATCATCCATCAGTCTGGTCTACAGCATCAGTATCACCAAGACGTCAAAGCAGCAGTCTAGACCTAGATAGATGCTTTATCAGGGTGGAAGATTCCTTGCCATTTCCTAACTGTCCCAGTTTTCATCCCCCATCTATTATCCTGAACAGACAGAATGTTTTGTGGATAGATGGAAGTACATGAAAGCTAACAAGAATGAAGAGACCTTTTATACCTCTCTCATTCCTGTGTTTCATTCCTTTGTTTTCCATAGCTGTCCATGGGACTGATACAAAAATACTGAAATCAGGAAGGAAATTTCCAGGCTTTGTTTGTTTGGGCTTTTTTTCCCCAGTTTGCCTTGATTTCTGGCATAGCTATAATACAGATGAAAATAACAGGGTACCATCAGGCTAATGCAGAATTCTTGCCACTCAAATTTCCTTCCAGACTCTACAATGCCTACCAATGCTCAATTCAATTTTCACAGGGCCCAGGGTCCCCTACCACTTTGGCTTTATTCAATGTGTAAGGAAGTCAGGACAGAAAATGTCTGGTTTTCTGTGTGAAAGGCATGCTGATGTTTATAACATTCTTGGTCTCAGCTAGGGAGGAGGAAAAATATCCCAGACGGTAGGGACCTAGACATGCACTTAGACACATGCACTTGTTGATCAAAATGGAAATTACAAAGTTCTGGTTTAAAAAACTGAGAAATATAGGTAGAAACATTTATTCATCTTGCAATCTATGTTTGAAAAGTGCTTGCATGAATGTATGAAGTGTTGGCATTATACATTGTCACGTGTAAGCCCTATTTCAATGACAGTATCAATTTGAACTAGCTATTACACAAAGTGGCCTTATTTCTGTTGGTCTGCAGTAGAAGATTGGCTTTACCATACAATTTGCTTAATTCTCAATAACTCTGATTTCCCTCCTGCTTTACATACCTACCCGGTAGAAGCAAGATGCAACGTGACAACTCAGATACTCCAATTTAGCAAGATTCATTTTGCTAAATCATCCCTATGCATCTGAACCACTGTCTAGCAACATCTGGCAAACAAGCAGTGATATATTATAATGTTTATCATGCCAGATGGCAATATGTCTTCAATGTCACCTGCAGGATGAAATAAAACCTTTGTTATCACTATTTCTCACCCACCCACCCACTTCCCCTTTCCCTCCCTCTCCAGTAATTATAGGAGAACTCAAATCTATGCCTGCAGAGCATGTGTGGTTAAATATTAAGGGGAAAAAAAAAAAAGTAGGAAATGGCAACAGGTTACTACACAGCCCTAATTGCTAAAAGGTATAAAACATTTAATTATTATGAATTTTATGGTAATTCAATGACATACTATTTTCACTATAAACACCACAATTTCTGCACAATTAAAAATTACTAGTAAACTATCATTCTGGACAGTCTTAATAGCGTACTGCAAGGCACAAAAATATCCAAGGTCATGCCTATTTGAATGCATACACATGAAGTCAAAAGGAAGCATTTCCAGCTGCTGTCCATGGAATAACAAGTGCTTTCTTCTTCCACTTGGGATTCCCCATATGTTTCCTCCTTGAACAAGGGCAGTTTGAAGTCATTTTAATCTTCTGTTAATGGGGTTTACCTATCAGTCTATTTTCTGGGAGCACTCCTTGTGATGGATTTAACCCGGGGCTGCAGAAAGAGCAGGGTGGAAGGAAAATTGAGCCATTCTCTTGGCTTGTTCATCAGAGAGGCTTTTCTGCTCATTTCCTCTTGTTGCCAAGTGAATATTCTATTATACTTTATCAACAAAATCTTGGTTATCTTCAAGCACCGTGTGATTTATTGTGTACATTTTAGACCAGTTGGGATGAAAGCTTTTATGGATCAAACATATATTTTAAGCCTAAAGGATATTTATTTTCAAAAGCCAGTATCAGAAACCATCACACCTTGTAAGTCTCACAGCTTTTCATACATTGTGTTCACTGTCCAGAAAAATTAATACACTGTGTTACACTAGAAGTTCTCTATCTGTTAGCACGAAAATTAAGATATCTGCCATTTATCAAAGGACTCAGCTTCCACACCAGAATGGCAAAACTGAAAACCACCACCCTTTTAAAGTGGATTGTTGCTAGCATTCATAGATGAATACGAAGCTTAGCAGCACCATTATCTTTGAATACATTTCCCAAGGCCTGAAATAGTAGCACAGAAATGGTGAAGTGCTTTTGCTTCCTTGGATATTTTTATTCAAGATCTGTCGGCACCGGCCTACATGACACAGGACCAAAGAATTGCTCAGTTGTGTATTTGGTCCCTTAATTGCTCTTTAATTTCACTTACATTCTCACAAAACGAGTGTTAAAAATGAAAATGAAGTAGCAATTAGGGGGCCAAATGCACAATTGTGCAATTCTTGGTAGCTAGTGCAGCTACTTAATAGTGGTGTCAAATTAAGCATGACATCCAAGCAAATGAACCCTACTTTTGATCATCTGGAGAAGGCCTTATGGCCATCAACCTGCACTTTCAGAAATCAGTGCAAGTCCTGCCTTCGACTTTAGAGGTATGCGGATTGGGCCTTGCTTCACAAAAGGAAAGCTGGAGTGGTTGTGAAGAGGTATGTTGCTTATATAGTTCAACACCTCAAATGAAATATCTGAGTCCAAAGCTAAGGATTTAAACAACAAAAAAAAAAAAAAGGTTGAATTTCAGGGAGCCATGGTACCTACCTCTAAAAATTAAAGCAGGGCTCAGGAAATCTGAAAATTAATTCCAATTTATGAATGTGTGTACCTTCACCTGTAGATTTTTCTATTTTGAACATCTAAGCTTGATAGTCTAACTGCTTCTCCCAAGTTCAGAGCTGCATCCAATTTAGCTCCACATGATGGAAGAAGTGAGATGCTTCTAGTAATGCTAAGAGTATGCAGGTGAGAGATAGGATCAGCTTTATTTTTTTCAAGAATCTATTAATTATAAGTACATACTGTTTTCTTATAGCTTGACATATGTTCTTAAGTTGAGTATATTAAGCTGAAACAATAAAAGTTATAATGAAAGACCTATTCTATTTCTACAGTATAGTCCTTCTGAACCTGTCTGATTGCAGCAGTGCCCAGAAGACAGAGTAAAGGACCGTGACCTTCTTATACAAATACAGAAAATAGATTTGGTCCCCACTGGAAAGTCTCAAAAGACTATTATGATTAGATTTTCAGAGCACAAAAAAAAAAAAGGAGTTATTTTGGCCCAAATACTTCTGACTAGAAGCAGATAAAACAGAGGACGGAAGGGTGCGAGTGCAGTTTCCCCTGCTCTACAGAGATGCTGAAGATAAGATTCATTTCAGATTCACTTCCTTTCACCTTAGCTGGTCACAAACTGGGCATCTCAATCTAACAATTTTATATGCTCAGACAGGTTGGGATTAGTCACTGGTAGAGGCACTCGTCTCTGAGCACCGTATGGTTGCCTTGTGGTCGGGTTAGATGCCTCACTTTCCAGCAGTGATGGTCTGGGGAGAGGTATTCCTCCCACCATGACAGTCCCAACATCACGAACTCTGCTTTAACACTATGGGGAGCTGAACTTGCTCCCCGTGAGCAAAGGGGAGATGTATGCAGAGAATATATGTAGACAAACTCACTTTAAACCACCCAAATGGTGACTGCTAGACTGTAGGCAGCCCTGAGCTCTCTTCAGTGGGGGTTAAGCTGCGGGTTGCACCCAAGATACTTAGCTGAGAGCTTCCAGGATATAGTGTTGTGAGCTGCTCTGAGGGCAGCGCAGATATACCCTGTGTCCAGTAAGTCTCTGCGGGATCATTCTTTGCCTTACAAAGCATGTCAAAGCTCACGGAAAGCAATTTTTCTTTCAGTGCCTCCTTTTCAACTGGGAAGCATTTGAAGGGAAGCACTTGCCCCTTGAGTGCTCAAGTGTGTACTTTGTATTGCCAAAGAAAGGGCACTCCAATAGCTCTTCTGGGAAAACACACCATATTTCACATCACCCCATGCACTTTCAAGGGGCTTTGCAGAAAT
This sequence comes from Arenaria interpres, assembly GCA_013399435.1. Lineage (NCBI taxonomy): Eukaryota > Metazoa > Chordata > Aves > Charadriiformes > Scolopacidae > Arenaria > Arenaria interpres. The sequence continues at coordinate 56,321 of VXAK01021275.1, read as the reverse complement.
GGCTTGTTCTGGGACATCTATGAAATATAATTAGGAAGAAAAATAAAGAAGCTTTCTTCTCTTTCAGGTTGAGATAACCCACAGTCAGAAAAATAAGACTTTTTTTTCCGTTGTCCAAAGTGCTCTCTCAGCTGAGAGGTCATCTTTGAAAAAGAAGTGTTTTAATTTCCTAACTTATAAAGCAAGCAATTATGATATTCAGGGAGACAGTGTGGGTTTTGTGCTGTTACTTTCTGAGCAAGAGATGCACCAGTGGTCTGTATCCACACAGCAGCAGGCCTATTCCTCTAAGGGACCATTGGGCATGATATCTGCAGGAAGAGCAGTGGCTACAGCTGGTACCAAGGTGGTTATGGTACAGTTTAGTGCAATGGGACAGGGGTGGAAGCATGTATTAAGGCCAATCATGTCTGCTTGGTCATCTCTAGTGCAAACTACACGTAGAGTGAAATGATAGTGGGTGGGGTGATAGTGGGATAGTGGGACTTCAAGTTCTTAGGCAGGAAAGCAGGATGGCGAGGAGAGAGAGGGAGAGAGTCCACTAACAGAATCATACATACATCACTGGGTAAGCGTCCATCGGTCGTCTGAATGCCCCAGCTTCCGAGATGAGTAAACTGGGTGGTTTCTTGGCACAGCTTAAGGGAAAGAAAATAAAGCAAAATGGGGTTATATACGGCTATAATGGGAATGGGCATGGGCTGATCACTGGCAGAAGCAGCTCAGGAAGGCAATAAGTGGTACCCTACATGCTCCTGGGGCTCATGGGTCCATGCCTGGCATGGTTGCACCATGCAGCCAGACAGGAGCAGTGAGAAGGGCACAGACTGGCATATGTTAACCAAAATCTCTCCTCTCAGCCTGGAGGGTAACTCGGAAGCATCAGACAGCATCTGCCAAGCAGAATAAAGCAGCATATGCTGGTTCAACCTCTGCTTATTAAATTAGGAAAGCATTATATGTGGTGTGTGTTTGAACTGCTAGATCTTCTGGCTGGATAATGGGGACATTAGGAGTGATATCCCCTTCTTGGGTACACACACAGTTTGCCCAGGGAGCTCTTCTCTAGCAGCTCAAGCCTGCTGCTCGCATAATTTCTGAGCACCGATCAGGTGCTGTTTGCAAAGTAAACTCAGACACCAGTTAAAATTGCTTTTAAGAGTTTCAACAGGGAAAGATTGGGTACTTTGGAGAAAATTGAAGGTGAGTCAAAATATTAATGGAACAGGTTTCATTGCAGCCTTGTTTTAATCTCTGATTGATAATACTTAGAGCAGCTGAAGATATTCGGCTGTTTACTCAAGAACTTTTCTGCAGTGCTTGATACAGATGTTTTATATGAGAATTCATTTAATATAGCTTAATGCCAAGTCAATAAAATATAAGAAGGAATTGTTCTTGGGTTTTTGTTTAAGGTTTGTTTTTTTTCTTTCCTAACTGGTAATAACAGGGCTTAGAAAGGTTTTAGGAAAAAGGTTGATTGAGAAGTGCAAAGAAAGATGAGCATTTATCGGGATAAAATTGGCTTTTTTTAATTGCAGTATTGTTCATTTGGGCAATGTTGAAATAAATTAGGTCTTTCCCTGATGCTTTGCTTTGGTTTTTTCCATCACTGTGAGCCACAGAGTGAAAAGCATGTATGTTTCGAACCACCATAAACAAAATGAACTGGAAGTAATGACATTTAATACTCTCTATTATTTTTTGTCTGGTTATGTGTTTGTAAACACACAGAGATACTTGGGAGGAAAATTGTGAGCACTTTGGCTGCTGCCAGGCTTTCTTCTGTGTTTGTGCAGATCATAGCACGGTATGTGGTTTGCAGGGGCTGAAGGACTCATTAGGACCGTGCTGGATGACCTCTCTCACAACGCTGACCCCAGCTGAGCAACCATAACGAGAAACAACACCACCAAGGTGCTACACGAGGGCAAAGTACCAGGGCTCGGATTATCAATTTTTGTCTTTATAGCTAGTCAGTTTGTCTCTCTTCAGCCTTCTTTCCTCATATGCAAAGTGGCCTCTTTCTCTTGAACTTCTCTGGAATACCTAGAGAAGTTTTCTTCATCAAAACTTAGTCTGTATTTGTTACTTTTCCTCTGAACTCTCCCTAATTTTTCTGTGTTGTCTTTGAAACATGGGAGTTGTAATAGACTGGCATATTCCAATTACAGTCCCACCAGCGCTAGGCAGAGCAAAATAATTATTTTGCTTCTCTTATATGCACATAACTATCTTCCTCACGCCTCTTGTCACCGGCCTGATATGCAGAATCTCATATCTATTGTAACATTTCTTCCAGTTCAAATCAAAATGTAATTACTTTTCGCAAGCAGTTTTAACCCTGCAATATTGAAACCTCTGGAATTACTGAAATTGAGAAGAGGTGACCCAACATGTTATTGCATGCCTCAGGCTGACAGGTATCGCCTGTCTCAACCGCACAGCTGTCGTTCCCGCTGCACGCACAGCTCAGCACGGCTCGAGGGGAATCCTGGCAAGAAGAGCAAAAGGCAGCAGACGAAAATGTTCCTCCGGTGGTCTGGAGGGTGGGATGGACAGGAGAGCACTTATAAGAGGTACATTACAGATATGGAGAGTAGAAATAATCTTTTCCCTCATGCTGCATGCTACATGTACCCTGAAATGAAGAAAACATCGTGTCTAAGAAGGAAGGGAAGGAGCCATAACTTTTGGTCTCAAAGAGGCTGGATTGCTCTGTTCAAAGGAGAGAAATAGGTGGGGTAGAGGCAACTGCAGAGTCATTTCTGCAAATGCCTGTCTTGACCTGGATCGCTTTCTGGGAGGGACATTTTTTCTCTCAGCTGCAGTGGATATGCAGCCAACTAGCCTAACTTTAGACAGCTAAACATAAGTGTCAAGGACTTCATTCTACGAGTCTAAAACATCTACCTTCAGGAATATCTATGTTCTAATCAGCTTAAGATGATGGAGATGCAGGACTTCCGTCATAGTCTTAGTATAAAGAAAATGTTTCTCACCAAAGCTAGGAATGATATGACGAAAAAAATGTCTTGACCGGCATGTATTGGTATTACCAAGGGCTTTGCTATGGATATCAGCAAGAACAGGCCCTGGACCTTAAAGTCAGCTCAAATGGAATGTTTACACCCCGCGTTTGCAGGGCTTGGTCCAAATCACGTTAGTATAAATCAGTAGCAAGCCTACTTATGTCATTGTAGAGATATCAAGCAAATGAAGGTGTTTGGGCCTGGTTTCACCTCCTCTTACTAATGTTCTGCCAGGATTATTGATAACACAGGTGCACAAGCAAGGAAACTATCAAAAATATTCATTTCAAGCTCCACTGCAAACCGAGCAAAATAATCAATATTCACTTAAAAAAAAGAAAACTTGCTTTGGAAAGGCTCTTCTAAAGACTTACAACTATAATGTAATGTGAATAATTGGAAGAAAAGACTAAGTATACAATTAAAATAACCTGTATAAAGGAATATTCTCTAGATAAACAAAATCCATACCTAGTTTGCTTCCACTTTTTTTTTTCTTGCCTGTTTGCTTTTCTTTTAACTTTCTTTTTCTTTTCTCCATTATATGCAATTTTTGTCAAAATGGTTCTGTCTGAAGTCAGTTTCATTTCCCTGTTCTTTGCTATTGGAACATAGTTCCCTGGCTTTGTCACAGATATCTTTTTAGATGAACAGGTACCTAGACTGAATGATTGAGCATTTGGTTCCTTCCCACCCTTTTCAGTTTGCCCAAAGATTTATTTTGCTTTTTATTTCATTTCTGGGTATCACCAAAATTAGTTCTCATTTCAATTTAAAGTGAAAGTTCTACCAATAACAAAACCAGAGTTTTGAAAAACTCAGGCAGACTAGTCCCAAGTGTTCCAGTGTTCTATCTGAACATTGCTTTTAATTAATTGCTTAATATAATTTTTAAAAGTTTCTTTAAAACACAGCCTAATATAATCTAAAATAGTTGTTGGTGTCTTTTTATGTAGATCATAAAATGGAGATTAATTTTGTGATTGGATACTCAGCTGGAGTTATTCGTTACTTAACACAGAAAAGCAGATGTTTCATACCCTCTGGGTAACTGTACACCATACTAAGTCATCGAGAACTTTTTTGTTTTTCAAAAAAAACCCCAAAAGCTAACAATATTACTGTTTCCATGGCGTTTCCCATTCTAAATACAGGGGAATCATTCACAAAAAATACCAAAATGTGGCTACCCTATATGAATCTGGAGTGCAAAATTATAGCAAACCTCAATAGCTGAGTCTTCCTTAACGCTTTGTCTTATCTATCTCTATGTAAATATTTGTTTCTCTACAATTCAAAAATATTACTCTGAGAATGCAATACTGACTCTCAGAAGGAGAAATACACTTTACTGAGAATGCCCAAAAGGCAAACTAAAAATAAAGACAATTGCCAAGGAAGATACATTTTTTTGAGCAAGGACACAGGGACATGTTCCTTTGGATAATCTTGGCTGTGAACTTGTAAGGTAGTGTACAAATTGTTTGTGATGTTCTTATAGACATGCTTTTATTTGGCAACATGTCTCAGCTACTTCAACCACCAGAGTAAGAGGAGAAAGGTGCCTCCCATTTCTAGTGTAAGAAACATTTGTCTTGGAGAAAGAACAAATCACTGTGGACAATTACTGCAGACCACTCAACATGCAGCAAGTTCACACCCCATGGCCCAGGCTTTTCTCTTGATCTCTCTCCTGAATTACCTCTTCTCATTCCTCCTGTGGGATAAATTAACAGCCTAGAGGCAAAAAGCACAGTCCCGTCAGGCTGCACATCAGGCAATGTGCAATCTTCCCATAGCAATGGGAAGCCCCTTCTTCTACAGAAACTGTACTGAACAGGGGGTTGGCCAGATTCAGCAGGGAAATGAGACACCATGTGGGAAGATGAGATAGGAAAGGAAATTAATGGGGAGAACAATCTTGTTTCATGTGTTGGACCGTAGCCTCTGTGCATCGTCTGGCACTATCCCTTTAGCCTCCAGGCGTTCGTCGCGCTCTCTGGTACCTGATAGAGGCTCTCAACGCTGGGAGCTCTTGGATAGCCCTGAATAAATTCACACAGTTGCGCCTTGTCTCTTCCAGTAATGCTGTGTGTGCAGGGCTGGGAGTTTTCCTGGCACACCCACCGACCATTTCATAACCACGTACCTTCCACAAGAGGAGAGATGACCAGAGACACTGAACTTGGGCAGGGAGGACAAAATCCTCCATTAGAACTGAATGAAGGGGAAGCTCATCAGGGGGAAGCAGTTACTTGAAACACTAGAATGAAAATAGATTTGAATATTATTAGTCAGGGGGAGCTTAAACTACACCTCCAAGGAAAAGCCCACTCAAATCTACTTTACATGGATCAAATATTGATGGAAGCACTGTTCTCTTTTTGCCTGAGCCAGAGACCTCAAAGTGCTCACTAAAGTTGGTTCTGCATTACTCCCTCAAGTTTGAAGGCTGCTTCTCATTGATTCCAGGGGTTTACCTCAGCGTCTGCCAGGCCACACTGCCCAAAGCCCTGTCCGGGATCGGAGCTCCATTTGTTTTACAGCTGTTTGGAACAAACAAATAGTAGGATGAACAGCCCTGACTCCAAAAGCTTTTAAGTTCAGCTTGAACCTTGGCAGCTGGCAACGTGCCGCTCCCTGTGCAGGCTCTCTATCGATTACAGGGGGGGCTCTGTGCAGAGGCAGCAGTTTTCTCCTCCGTGACTGCAAAAATCAGAGCCAACTTGAGCAGAGGTTGATGGCAAAAGAGAAAGCAGAGTGGAAGGGAAGGAAAACTAAAGTCACAGCAATAAGAATCGGTGCTTGTGGAGATGCACAGAAACTACGTCCTGGGCAGATGTTTTATGCCAGGAGGGCGATTAAGTGATATGCCTTGCCCTACACAGCCAGTCAGTAGCAAGGCTAAAAAACCAGGCACCAAATCTCTCATTTTTTTCCACTAACACCCTCAGCACTGATTGTCACTGAATACCTGCTAGAGCATTAGTGGTGTGGTGAAGCAACTGTGTCCAAAGCAGTATTTTTTTTGTCATTGTGCTCATGTATTTATCTTCTTACAACTCACCAGAGGTTCTGACTGGCAGCTGAATCTGGCTCATTGGATACAAATCAGCAAGTATCTGTATTTCAGAATTTGTTTTGTCAGAACCTTGCAACAAGGCTTAACAGTTCCTTCAGCCTCAGCATCTCTCTTTTCTTATTTCATTTCTCTTATTTTCTTCAGCAAAGCCCCTGTTGAAACAGTGAAGAATTCCACACAAGGCAATGAAGATTCAATATACATTGCTTGGAGAGAATTATTTCCCTATAAATTGATTTCAAAAAAAGATCTTGGCATTTTGACCAAAACCACATCTCTTAAATTATCTCATATCCCTCCAAACACACACTCCTAAGCCCTTTTTTGTCCATACTAGAAAGACAGTCGTACTTTGGCACAATTTAAAAGGTTTTGAGAATGATGATGATTTAAAACAAAGTATTCCCCAAACAGACCATGGACTTGAGCAGAACCAGCCGCAGAGTCCTGCGGGGACTTCACAACGTAGAATTGATTTAGCAGGGAAGTGTGTAGATTGAACAGTGATGGATGCTATAGAAAACCCTGTGATATAGAAGATAGATGGTCATTTGAAAAAGATCAAGGAAAAACACACTGAGAACCAGAAGAGCCTCCAGCTTTTTGCAAATTGTGATCAGTATCAGGCATAGTAAGGACACAGGCAAAAAATGCGTGGATAAAGCCATGCTCTGCAGTTCTGTCTCTGTTTGGAAGGGTTGTCCCAGAAAGAAAAGGCTGTTACAGTAATAGATTTAGTTAGACATTAACACAGATAAACGAAAATCTCCTCTTACACAGCTTAGGGACATGCACATGGTGTGTTCACACACTGAAATATTGATATTGCTAGTGCCAGATTGATAGAAAATAACCAGCAAAAGCCCCCCAGCTTCTCCTGGAGAGGGGCTGAGCCCCCGGCCATGCTCCTGGTTCCCTGTCCTGCCTGCACTGGGGCGGGTGCTGCACACAAGGCACCGCAGGGAGGGTCACCCTGGGACCAGGGGTCTTCCCTGGCTGATAGTGATGTGGGTGAGGAAGGAGCAGAGGGTGCCCTGCCCTTGTTGGTGCCAGCCACTTATTAAATACATCTCTTACTATTTTCTCTTTGTGGGAGAATTGCTTGTTTGGTTGTACAGACTTAACATGAAGGTTATCCATCATTCTTCCTCTTAGCAAGCACTTTGGACCCTTTTACATTCTGCAAGCAGAAGACAAGGTGATGGAAAATGTCTTCAAACATTCCCTGTCTTCTCATGAAAACATATCCCAAGACAAAATGTGAAAAACAACTGCATGTTTTTCATAAGTTCCTAGCAACTAAATAAAATCTCCTCCCATTTTAAACACCAGAGAATGTACTTTTTATAAAGACACTAACAGAAAATATGTATATTTGTGCTTGCAAATGCAAGATAAATTCAAAGGGCTCATTTGGACACTCGCTTCCAATTCTTAATTTTGCAAATGCTGTTAATACTTTCAACACCTCATTAGCATATCCTGTATGCTTTTTAAATTACGCAGGCGCTGCTATCAAAAAATTGCTAAAGGAGATTCCAGAGAACCCCTACACACAGAAAAGATGCTTAATATCTACCATTCTAGTGTTAGTCAGAGCCTACATAGATCAAAGATATATTCTGGGACAGTATGATTATAAGCCTGCACAAGTGAAGAATAAGAACCAAATGAAAGGGCAGGACTCTGAGCATCTGCATTTCTGTAGACTAAATACACTTATAAAGGAAAACGCATTGGGAGACACTAATGAGCTGTACATTATAGCAGTGCCAGAAGAGCTGGGACAGAAGACTGGCACTAGAATCCTAAAATTATAGCAATAAAAATTAACAGTTTTCTTCCTCAAAGTTTGTACTGCTTTCCATCTGGTTCTTTATAATAGCAAAATTCTCCATTACAATATTTAAATGAAGAAGCCTCAAATATAGACAAGCAAAAAAACTTTGTCCATAAAAATTCCTACAAGTGCAAAATTTGCAACAGGAAACTTTGAAATATGATACATTTCTGTAAACCCTTTAGAAGACATTGTGTGAGCAAACACAGGCTTCTCTCAGATGTGAGCAAAAATAGAGCTAATTTTGAAAGGGTTGCAAATGCTTTTGTGCAAGTTTTCCTCACATTTTCAAACCATAGGAGTGGTTGAAAATAATGGTAAATTAAAAGAGCTCATGAAAGAAGACGGAATACTTTTTTAAAAAGGAGCCATAAAGTAAGCTTTCAGCCTTGGAGCAATGTATCTTCAGGAGTTTAACTCAATGGCCACGCTATTTGGCTCATTTACTGATTGCCAATTTTGCTGATCATTTCTTGATCTGAATACCTCCCTTTAGGAAAAATAAAAAAAAAAAAAGGAAAAGAGTAGGTAACAGACTCATTTATTTGCCCTGTAACTACTAAACAACTGACTGATTTCAATGCCCTCATTTGAATGTACAAATATGGAAAAGCCTGTAAATGCCAATATATTCCTTTTTACGCTCATATTCCAGAAAAGTTCACTAACGTTTTTCATTCCCAAGAAGCGCAAAGAGTTTCACAGGTTGTGAACAAAGATCACTTTGCCAGCTCATAAAATAGTTTTATGTGAGGAAATACAGCAGCAACTCTCTACTCTTTCAGAATTAAGGAATAGGAATCTTAATTAGACATAGGGATAATATCAGCTAGTTACATAAAACAGAATAAAAGCACGTAAAGGGTATAAAATCTCATGCTTCAGGACATTAGTCAAGCAGTAATGAATGGGTTAGTACAAAAATACCTCTGGGGAGTAGGCAATTTTTTCATTTCCCCCTTCATTTATGGCCTTTGAAAGTTAACTCATCTGAACAGGTGTAAATGAGTCCAGTGGGTCTAATGACACAAATGAAAAAGAGAATGGGAGTTACAATGAGGATCACTAGTTTGGAAATGAAGCTTCATGAGAAGAAATAGCTGAATAATGCATTAGCCTGCCTGATCGCCACCTCTGCTGCTTTCCCCCCTGCTCCTAGCCCCAGATTTTGTCACCGATTACCAAGGTGAAGCAATTAGGCATATCGATTCTCAACTACCCATAACCTATTGCTAGCTCCCCAGTAGGGATGAGCCTATTATGCACGTACGAATACAGTAGCTTTCCCATTTGTGCGGACCGGTACATTTTTAGGATCAATTTAGCTCACTGTTATAATGCACAAAGAGATGTAATGTGTCTTCTTGCTAAACCAAACAGTATGTGTCAGTGAATTTTTCGTCTTCATCCCAGCATGTTCTCTTTCCATGGGGGAAACATGATGCGTTATACAAATTCTGGTATCAGCTATGGCTTGTCTTCACTCCAGTGATGGTTGTTTCTAAGCAGAGATCACTCTTGCCGCAAAATCCTAATGACAAGGCACAGATTATAACCTCAGTAAGACTAAATGAACTCAGCCCTACAGTCCCCAACTGCAGTCCATTTTGGCTACATATTTGCAGCAAAAAACTACCAACATCCAGTCTCTAGTAGTATTTTACAGCAAGATAGGTGTAAATCCTGCAGAAACACCCCCATCCACACTGAAGACAAAGCCTATGCGCACAAACCGAGCTGCCAATAAATTCGATGCAAGTTGTACATCAGCCAGATACTCAGCTGGTGTCGATTGGCACAGCTCCACGCACGTCGATTACAAGCAATATGATGTCTGTCTCTGCTGGTGGTGGGCCATGTGCTAATTTGCAACAGGAGAGGACACAGCACACTGGACGGCTCTTGCCGGGCTGCAGCAGAGCAAAGTGAACTGTTTGCACAGTTTGATGGTCACCCCGTTTTACCCAGGATCACAGTGGCTGGGGCTTTGACCCAGGCTTGATTCCCAGCTCTGCTGGAGAGGATCAAAACATCTCCCTGAATGCACTAATTGTCCCATCACACGGGATGATGTGGTGAGTAGTTGCCACCTTCTCTGTGGACGTTCCTCCAGCGTGTGTGTTGTATTTACGAAGTCAGAAGAAGCAGGGGTGTGGACAGCCCTGTAGCCTGTCTGGTGCAGAGACACTGCAAGCAGGACTAGGGACACTTTATGAGCTCACAAAAATTATTTATCAGTTAATAGACACAGCAGGCAGCCAGGGCTAACAGGCTACTAGGCTCAGCATGAGCCCACTTGCTGCTCATGGTGGAGGCACCCCATGAGTATCTGCTGTCCAGGAAGCCGTCACTCAGATGGGGAAACGTCAGCCTCCTTGTTGGAAATGACTGAACCTTGACCTTGCTGAGTTGCTCTCATTTTATTTCTTGGAGTTTTATACCGTCACATGTCAGTAGTTTTCTCCTGAGCACTTAATTTATGGCTCAACGATTTTGCTTCTGTCTGTATTTTTACTTTTCTTACTTTGCATTGCTTTGGCTTATGTTCCCTTAGAGCTCAACACCAGCTTTTTTTCAGGAAAGCTGAGCTGAAATCAGAGATCTCAGCTTCACAAACCCAGGCCTTTGGTCACAGACAGCTAAAACCCTGGGCTGCATGCTCCATCGCCATCTCCAGCATTGCAGTTACACTCTTTCCTTCACACCAGCACTAGCCCTTGGGCAGCTCAGTAGGAAGCCTGGACACAAGATTAAATCCAGTCAGAAGCAATTTTTTTTTTTGTCTACATGGATTTAGTTTGCAGCCAGGCCATATTCCTGGCCACAAGGAATTAGCAGCAGTATTAAGGAGGAAAAGGGAACAGCCATCCAAGGACAAGGTAGAGGTAGAGCAACCCTGTAGCTTTCATCAGCAAGTTGATCTTCCCCCCGACTCCACCAGTTATGAAACTACAGTTTGAGAATACCCCAACCCACCCACAAAAAGCCCAGTAGCAAGTTAACTAGGGAAACATCCATAGGAAAAGTGAGTCCTCCTTCCCTTAGACAAAGCATCAAACTGAGCTTGAGTGTCTCAGTCCTGAAAAAGTTCCCTTGAAATGAACTACTGATTAGAAGGGACACAGGAAAAATTCTTTCCTTCTTTCTTCTTTCTTTCTTTCTTTCTTTCTTTATTTATTTAGTGAAAGGACTTTGAACAAAGTCCTCTAGAGCCACTAGTATCATTTTTCCAAAAGATGTCAAAAATTAGAATAAGGCTTTACATTGCAGCTCAAATGAAACGTTTCATTGACTTTATTTTTTTATTTAGACAAATGGAAAAAATAAAATAAAAAAAAAAAAAGTTGCAGGTTGAAATAGAACTTCCTCTTCCATTTAGCAGCCAAACCAAGAAATCAATTATTCATGGTGTCTTATGCTGCAGTGCTCCTCTACTGTCTATTTTATAGAAGACATTTCCTAGTTTGCACTGTTGTGTTTTATCAGTGAGGTGTCCCAAAGGACAGTCTTAAGGAGTTACTTGATCTCTAGTGTCCCTGAGACTTTCAGAAAGAATCTGCTGATGATGCTTACTGAAACAGAAGATGCACAAGAAAACAGATTGAAGACAACTTCTGAGGTTTGAGGTTATTTCAGAGCACAAGTTTAAGACCACCTTTCAGTAGAAAATATAGGAACATCCTGATTTTCCATATCAATATCTTCTCCTGGGGGTAATAGCAGGAAAAAAGAGCTTCCTGATCTCTTTCGTCTCCACTGAAGCTTCTGAAAAAAGATTACGTACAGTTTTCATCACTGTTTAACATAAATAGTTTTTAAAACTTTGCTCTAACTTAATTCTCATGAAACTTTTCACCACAAGAAATATTACAATTTCCAAACCAAGTCCTGAGGACAACTGCAGAGAAGATTGAACTGATGGAAAGACTTATTTGTGTTTGTTGTTATTGAGATGTCCGTGTTGGTTAGACTGTAGTTAAAAATTATGTTCAACTGATGCATGAGGGGAACTTTTTCAAATAATTTCTACATTTTAGAACCAAAGCACCCACATTAAAAGAACAATGTCTATGGCCTATAGCACAGCAGGTGTGGACACGCAATCTAACAAGCCTGAGTTATGACAGGTGAACAAATTACCACCATGCAACTGAGCTTCCACAGCTGGCCAGTTGTGCCTCCTGGCTTATTCCAATAATGAAACAGAATACATTAAATGAAGCAAAATGTGTTTCCCCAATGGTGGGGAAAAGCACGAAGAGTCGGTTATTACCACCCAGCTGCTGGGCAATGATTTCTTACGCCACAGTGATTCAATCATTCTTGATTGTATGCCAGAAAGGTACATATAATCAGTGCTAGGAGCTCGGATGATGAGTGGTGACTTTCTGAGTTTCCATGCCTTGATTGCATTTCATCATGTGTAACTTTAGACTCGTTCTCGGGAATAACATAATCATTTGTGCCCACGTTGCCTAAAGAGGCTCATGTGGGCTTTTCAAAAGCATTCTGGAATATTAGAAACTTAAATTCTATTGCGAACAGTGAAGTATTTACATATGATATAATACTTGTCCTAATGTATACCTGGCAAATTGCTTCATCTTGTAACTTGTCACATCAACATGTTTCAAGATGCATGACAAGATGTTTTACAACCTTAAGGTGTTTCTGTTTGTGAATTAGTTTACACTGAAAGAATTTTCGGTGGGTGTTGGCTTAATCTGATTATCTTTGTGTGCAGCAACTTGAAAAGTTTCTATTTCTGCACTCTTGTGGGGGAAAGAAACTAAGCTTGCATTGTGTCTAACATTATAGAAATAATTTCTGCTATATCTTCTCTTTTTTTGTTTTCCCTCCTACCATTATTTTGACAAATTCTATCAACAGAGCAGGAAGAACAAACAGAAGTGTGTATTAGCCATTTCTACTGAAAAGTCAGTGTTTTACTTCTTGGTCTTTGTTGCAAGACGATTTGTTAAACAGTTCCCAGCATTCTATGCAGCTATAAAGAACTTTCTGGTATCCATTTTGGCCTGTTCATTAAGCTGGATTTCACCTGACTAAATGTCTTTAGCATAGACTTCAAGATACGAGGTAGATTCCTAGCTTCCCCTTATAGTTTTTGGAGAGAAATAGGCATTGATATAGATTGGGTAATTTAATCCTAAACTGCACATCTAAAATGGGACACCTAAAATGAGACATCTAATTTGTGCCCTTAAAAGCCTAATTCTTTCTACTGACTTAAGGGAGCTGATGGCGACCCGCTCAGACACAGATTTATTCAGAGAGGCGTTCAAAACTGATATGAAGTGATCCAATGCTTTTACAGGTTTTTTTCCAGGATCTTGTTGATTAAAGGAAGTGGAAACTGTACATGATTTGTCACTGCTGCCAGTTCTCTACCATTCCGGTCTCCATCCCACCTGCATTTAGCAAACAAACATTGCTGATCAGCACGATGATAGGGAATTAAACATATGTGTGGTGCCACTGTTCCAACCTCCAGAGCTCTAAAAATATCTGGTCTGGGAGTACCAGTTATAAGTATCCAGTTGAAATGAATTACTACTAAAATGTTAAATAAAGGTTATCTAATACTTTATTTTGGGGGTAGGGGAGGGATCTCTAACCTCAATCACATAATAATATTGAACGAGCTGCATTTCAATCTTGTTGGCCAATAAAACATTGATTACACAGCTGATGCCACAGTACAAAAATTATATCTCTCTGAAAAAGCTTGTGAATATTTCACACAACAAAGAAAGTATACCGTGCATAGAAATATTATGCAATGTGTCACACAAAGCCAACAAAGCATGGAGTGTATTATTTCCTAATATTCGTTTTTATGGTACTTCTAAGAGGTCTGTAAGTCATCTGTTTAGCCTGAAGAAATACCTCCTGAGTGTTACAAAGCCAGGAAAAATTTCAGCTCAGAATCCATAGGCTTTTCACTAACACTCCTGAACATTTTAGAGGGCAACTAAATTTCAGTCCTGATGGAGCTTGTGGCAACCTCCACAGATCCAAATTCTGGCTGTTTCTGCACAATGTGCTCTTGCTGGTCAATTAACCCTTGGTGAGGCACATTTCTTAGTGCTCCTGATGCACTCATGCATTGCCATTCAGAAATTTCTCACTGAGAGGAAGAGAGTAACTCTACGTGTTCTTAACAGTTTTTGTATTTGGTTCATATTTTGAAATGCTAACAAATATTTTTTCCTTTTCTTGCAGGGAAAGATTTTTAGACAACTGAACAAAACTATTGGAGTCCATGGAAACTGTGATCCTAAAGTCCTCCTCTGATAATCCTCTGTTCCTTAGCTGGCCATGCCTAGGGAAATATATATAATTATTTTTTTCCCAAAGAGCTGCATTTCAAAAAGCATGCAAAGGTATTTCTCCCTGAGGTCTCTGGTTGTTTTCACAAAGAAACTTAATGAACTCTGTTTTTGGCCAAGGCCTTCAAAACAAATCCCACTTTCCTTCCCTTCGTTGACATTCAAATGCTGTTTAATCAGTCACAAGAAAAAGGGAGCAGAGCTAAACAGAATGAAAGGACCAGAAGAGGAAATGTGGGATCAAATTCTCTACTTCTTTTTATGCTTTACTCCCGAAATCATCAGTGAGAGATTGTCTGATTGGTTCCAATCTCATTTAATAGCCAGCTAAAGACGTTCCTTAAAGAAGTCAGTAACGTTTAGTGACTCTGAGCACAAAAGGGTTTTTTCCCAAAGAGCTTCTCAGTCCAAGGAAAGGGTTCAGAATCCTTTCCGATAAGATCATTCTGTAGCTTTAATTTCTCGTTAGAGGGGTTTTCAGTAAGTCTAAAGTCAGATTTGGGTTCAGTTGCATCTTGTGAATACAAGTTATTGTACTGTTAAAGTGTTTGTTAATTTAAGAGAACATGTGGTATTGATGAGTGTGTTCTCTTGATCCACTTTAGATAAGTGTGCGGACCCCCTTTGGAGCATTGTGGGATGTGTTTTACTGTGCTCTTTCTCAGATGGGGCAGCTAACAGCTTGTCAGGCCATTGGATGGACAGGTGTTGAACAGTTCTCCAACATTATGGACATGTTTCTGACTTTATAATAAACTGTGGAAAATTCATATATCATCAAAAAAAGGGGCACAAGAAGGGAGAAAGTCAATGCCTGAGGAATTCAAACTGAGGTAGCAGTGAGTCTCAATTCACATATGCAGTGATAGCACTAAGTGCTACCTACTGGTCTTACACAAACTGTTGTTTGCATCACAACGTCGCTCTGTGAACTGAGAAGAAATGAGCTACAGAGGGGATGGTTTTCCCACTCCAGCTCTGGGGCTTTGCTGCAGGAGAAAAGGAGCGGGGAAGAAGTGGGATCTTGACTTGCATCTCCCCGACTTGTACAACATTAGTAGATGTTTATGTCAGGAGGTTTGACTTCAACTTTAAAAGAGAGAATAGAAAACATGGGCTTTCCAAACAAATGCGCCTGCACAGCAGCTCATTCCCTTTGCTAAAGATTTGTTGTGAATCCTCAATTTCACCCTTGAGGGGGAAAACAAGAGAAAAAAACCCAACAGTCTTTTAAAGCCACTCCCTTGCATCTCCATCGCACCCCAATTCAGACATATCTAAGATGAGAAATTGCCCTTGTAACACCACCTGGGAAGTTCAGTAAAGTGTAAGAGCCCAAAACAGCAGGGTCGAACACCACACACCAGGAAACCCCATTTGTGTTTGAAAAGGAGGAGGACACAAGGAAGGGAGATGCCTGATAGTTGCTCAGATAGCATGGGAAATATCACTGATATCACAGTCAACATAAATCCTTATGCTTTGTGCTTGGTACAGCATCTGTTCTCAACTGCAGCCTGCTCACTATTTTTATCATTTATTCCTGAACAGGTGCTTCCTATTATGTATTACATGAAGTGAAGCAAGGTCCTTCACAGAGGTAGAGGTTTAGACCAATGGGTAGCTGAGCACCATAAAGTATACAGATAGACTTAGGTTTCTAAAAGTTAACTTCTTGGCAAGTAAGGTTCTCAACAGAGTAAAACCTACAGGATTATCTCAGTGCATTAACTTAAACCTGACTCTCCTAAAATCTCCAAGCAAAATTATGAAACAAACATTACACGTATGGAAATAAATCCAAGCATGCCCAGGAACATTTCTGCATCCTGGATCAAGGTGATGTTTGCTAATAAACCATTAGATGTTTCCCTGGTGTGTGTATGGGCTTTTCAAACCATCTCTTTTACTGAAATCCCTGGTTTCTCCTGGATATTAAACTGCCCAGGGACCATCCCCATTTAGTCATCCTCTCTTGGCTAAATAGAAGTGGCTTCATTCTCCAAGCTGTGGAGTACCCCAAACTCCTGCTAAAGTCAGTGGCAGTGATGGGTTTCTAGTGTTCCTCAAAATTAATCTCATTTTATTTGTGCAGAGTTTCAGAAGCCTGATGTTAGATTTGGAAATTTTGACCAAGCTCTGTGTGACGGTCTTTAATATTGGATGGATTATTCCCATAACCCCCTCAGAAAATGCAAACATCCGTTTGCAAACAAAACACCAGGCTGACATGTTTGCACTAGCAGAAGTTGAATGTGGCTGAAAATTTGGCCTTGTGTGGCACAGGAAGCATATTATTTGAATCTTAGCTGCAAAAGGTAGTACCTATAAAGCCTCAGCCAGTGAGATAATAATTTCTGAACCAAAATAGAGCAAAGCCTTTGCAATTCCTGTTTTGCATCTGCTTCTTGAAATAAGAAGCAGGTTGCAGTTATTCTTTGTCACATCAGGTGGTATCTAAAATGTGAATAGGATTTTTGGATTCCAGTGCATGGTTGTTATTAATTCCTTTGAAAATCCCCTCTTTATGCCTCATTTCCAAGTTGAATGTGGTTTCTACAGGGACTGCAAATAGAATTGCAGGGTGGCAGTCTGCTGCTGATATACTTTAGCCTTGAAAATGGCTTGTGATTAACCAAAATGAAACCCATGCACATTTTTAATATGGCATCCCATTTCTTTCTAATTATTTAGTGTAAACTGTATAGTGATTCATTAATATGATTGAGCCAGTGGGCTCTTCACATAAAAGTACAATGTTTTTTAAATTTTATTTTAATCTTAGGCCTTTTACTTTAGAAAATAAGTTATATGTTTGTCACCCAGATATTAAATCCTACTTTGTCCATAATAATTTCTTTCTGAACTATCCTTATTAATCATTGCTGTCACAGCAAAGTGACTAGAGGCAAAACAAAGAGTCAGCAGCAATTAAAAAAAATGATGAGAGAAAAGGAGCCATTGCATGGACACACTCCTTTTAATCTATAACGAAGACTGATGCTCATACTGGAAACAAAACTATCCTGGTGGTCTTCATCTCTTCTTCAGTCGATATCCCATCTGCATCTTAAAAAGCAAGCTGGGCTCCTGTCTCTCTCTTCACAGCAGGCATGTTTATGACTGAGGCTGTCAGCTGGCTCTAAGTGGTGTCATTCTGTTGGCTTTCACAGAGCTTCGCTGCTTTAGGCCGGCTTAAGATCTCAATATACATACCAGGGATGTCAAAGGGCAGGGTAAAGGCATGTGAAACACCTGTCTGAATACAGAAAGATAATCACCTCTCTTGACCGGCTGGTTACACCGTGTTTGATGCACCCCAGGATGCGGTTTGTCCTCTTGGCTGCCAGGGCACACTGTAAATCCTGCACCCCCAGATCCCTTTCTACAGGGCTGCTCCCCAGCCACTCCTCTCCCCATTTATACTTGTGCCAGCGGTAGGTACTTATTTTGGCACTTTTGCCTCTCTCTGTCTCAATAATGTTGTTCTTCAGCCCTGTGTCAGTGAAAGGAGATATCACAGGGCTGGTGTTTTATAAATACTCAATTCAACACTGCTTTGCTCAGGTCTTCTACTGGTATAACTATTGAATTCCAGCCTTAATTTTAGGACTGCCTGAAACAGCCAAAACCACTGTAATGTCATGTTTTACCACTTGTAAAACAGGGGTAGTGTTACCTGCCTTCTTTGTTCTGCACCGCGGAGCCTCCATAGGCAAAGTGTTGCATAAATGCGCTGCATTTATTATTTCAAATAGTAAATCAAGGGCAGGACAAGCACAGCAAGCTGGAACAGGTCTTAAATCTGCAGACATAAGCAGAGTTGTGTGCACGAAATGTTTCAAAAATAATATAAAAATGTGAGACTAATTCTCTGTAGTGAAGGACCAAGAGTAATTGCAGAAGTGTAGGGGTGAGATGGGAATCATGGGATTTATCATTCGCACAAAATTAACTGCAACTGTGTTTTGGAAGCACACAGGACATGAATATGAAAGATCAGTCAAAAGGACTGGAAAAGTGATCCAGCAGAGCTTTAGCAAAAGCTGGAGTCTTGGTGGCTACTGGTAGAAATTGAGGCTTTTTTCATTTTGCTTCATATGGACTAAATGAACATTAGTGACAGGACCCTGCTTATATTGGCATAATTCATTTCCCCACAAAAAATTCCTGCACCAGCTAAATCCACAGGAAAATTTCTACTAAGTAAAGAATTAGCTCATTGCGTATAGCTTCAGACAGACATCACACCAGTGATATATGGGAATATAGTGACGCAGGACTTCCTGGAAGTCAGGCATTTTGATATCCTTAATTTGTCTGAAGAGCTACAACTCCATTTCCAGATGGAGGTCAGGTAAATGTGCCTTACTTCAGAAGACGCAGAGGAAGGTCAGTTTATGTTAAGTAGGAGAGAGTATATTTCTATAGAAAATATACCGAGGTAAGTACAGAAAATATGAGGTGGCCCATCTCCCTGGCTTTAAAAATCGCTATGCACTTTATCCCAGCACTGAGGTCACCTATTCTTTATGGAGAAAAATGATGCCTTGAGTGAAAGTGGAGATCAGTCTTGGACACAGCAGAACCAGTACAAATATACGCTGGATTTGAAGAGCATATACAAAAGATACTCAGCTCCTGGATGCTATTCAATACAACTCTATTAAGGACGCTGTGATCACAGGTCAAAAACATCTCTTAATCAAAAACATCTCCTGATGAAAAAAAAGGTTTACAGGAATAGTTGCTTCACTTTATCCAAGTTTTATGGGTTTTCCATGTGGTTTAAGAAAAGAGACCTGAAATACTTAGCTATAACGCATGTGAAAATAAGATAAAATAAGATACCCGTTAAAAATAATTAAGGACAGATTATGGCCCACTTCCTTAAGGGATAGTTGTGATAGTGACCCTTCTAACAAAC
Source organism: Arenaria interpres (assembly GCA_013399435.1). Classification (NCBI taxonomy): domain Eukaryota; kingdom Metazoa; phylum Chordata; class Aves; order Charadriiformes; family Scolopacidae; genus Arenaria; species Arenaria interpres. Next base: position 37,090 of record VXAK01021275.1, on the reverse strand, counting down.
ATCTTCCTCTGTGCTTTCCTAATGCAAAGGAGAAGACTTCATGCTTAGACCATGGACTTTGTCATGGGGCAACTTTGGGCAGGAAGAGTATAGAGCACCACCAAAAGCAATGTTCCTCCTGGGCTCTTCCTTGATGCAGAAATCCCACCGGTGGTCAGTGCTGCTGCAGGCACTTCTGGAAGTTGCTGAGTCTCCTTAACGCCCACCAAAGCAAAAGGGAATGCAGGATGTGCTCAGCTGTTGAAAGAAACATTCGGCACTTTGTAGAAGGGAGTCTCAGAGTCTGTAACGTGACAATATGATGCCTGTGACTGGTGTTTGAAGGGTAAGAGCTTGAAGATAGTTTCCCTCTTTCTGTACAATATCTGCAAGACAAGAACCTTACACAAGAATCATGTTGCTTCTCATGCAGGTTTCAGCTGTAACTCAGACAGGGAAGGAAAATACCTTCACTTCTTGTTGCTGGAGTCCAAAATATGCCCAGCATATTAATTCAAACTGTATGCTTAGGGAGGAATTTCATGTTCTTTTGAAGAGTCATCAGGACATATAATGCTTCCCAAAAAGCCCAGAGCTATTTGCAGCTATCAACAGTATTTTCTGCAACTGAGCTCCTAAATCTCAGACCTCTGAAAACCGGGAAATAACAGAGATAAGCCATACACATACACTTTTTACCCAAACATCCTTAATTCTGCTGACCCTGAGCAAAGTGATGGAAAGGATAAGTGTCCTGAAGGGCTGAAGATACTATGGAGCATTCAGGAGAGCTGTGATTGTGAGGTGAGGTGCTTCAGGCGTCCTCTGCGCATGTGGAGAAAGGAAGGGCTGCAAACGCACCTCAACAGGGGCTGCGGTGCCTCATTGCAGCGGTGTGCTGAATAGATTGTGCCAGAAGCTTAGCATAATTTCTCTTTTTTGTCTTGGGGATTATCGTCCATTAAATGTGAGATGAGTGAAATCTGTGGGGTTTATCCTGGGAAAATGAAAGAGGGGCGTTAGATGACATTGTGTATGAAGGGTGAGGGGATTACAAAAGGAAATGGAAGAACCATAAATATTAGCAGATGTATTGCTTTTTCAGAGGAACATGGGAAGTATTTTACAGCAGGCGTTTCCCGCTCTATTCATTTCAAAGACAGGGAGCACGCGTGTGTGGTAAAGACACAGTATATCACTTAGAGATGGCAGAATTATGGATGTGCTCCTCACCTGCATTTGTTTTTAGAAGGACACAGGGCATAGTGGGCAACCTCATGTCTAATTAACAAGTTCTGCCACTCAATTTCCAAGGGGCTGGTTTGCTTTCTTTAGTAGTTTGGTTTTCACCTTGTCTGCCTTTTTTTGATGGAGGAAGGCTAGAAGGGTAGCAGGGCATTGAGGTTTGTTTCAGGAAGAAAAAACTGTTTCTCAGACAATCATAGAATACCAGGTTGGAAGAGATCTCAAGGATCATCTGGTCCAACCTTTCTTGGCAAAAGCACAGTCTAGAAAAGATGCCCAGTGCCCTGTCCAGCTGAATCTTAAAAGATGTGTCCAATGTTGGAGAATCCACCACTTCTCTGGGGAGATTATTCTAACAGCTGATTGTTCTAATTGTGAAAAATTTTCTTCTTGTGTCCAATCAGAATCTCCCCAGGAGTAACTTGTACCCATGATTAACTTGTAACCATGGGACAAGAAAACAATCAAGCACAAAGTATTTTTTTTACAGTGTTTTCCACAGAGCTACTACTGTGTTTGGATAAAAATAAAGGACACGACTTTATTCTGAAACGTTCCTTTGTCCATAGTACACATTTAAGCAGGGTGTGGAGGGTATGAATATGCTTCCAAATGTTTTCAAAGGTTCATTAGATCCCTGAAAAAAATCATAAATGTAGTCTATGTCCTCACACGTTAGCACCTCTATTCCAAGGTGGGAACAATGAGTGGTAATTACAGGTGTGAAAATCATCTCTTTAAATATGGTTCCCTCAACAGAACGAGAATATCCATGGGTATAAATATAGACTGGGGGAGGGAAGCTTGAAAAGCTGTGAACCACTTTTTTGCTATCACTGTTACACAGCAGTGCTAGCACATGAGAGTCTGTGATGTGCGTCAGGGGTACCTGTTCTCAGCTCCTCTATCCAAGCACTGTCTTTAAAGTATATTTCAAGCACCTCTTTTACCCTCTATTCCCTTTACAGAGAGACAAGACAAAACCTACAAAAGAACAGAAGTCCTCAGATTCGTAGGTATTCGCAAAAGACCAAAAAAGGGAATGCAAAAACCACTGTTAGATTGACAGTTGTTGGGAATTCACACACTGCCAAAGCCAGAGCACACTAGAGCATGCAGGGAGTCAACCTCGTGCAGCCCTCGCATCAGTAATTGTTAGATCCCACGGGAAAGCAGAGAAGAACAAAGTATCCACACCCCACCTATTCTCTCTCATCCTTAATTTGGGCATAGCCCCTTAATTTAGGACTGATAAACTCTTCTGTACGTCCAGATGCCTCTTCTATTAATTCTTGCTTCCCTCATTGCAAGAATTTATCTTTGTAGCTCTTTTTATTTTGCAAATACCTCCTTAATTTCCTGCTGAGTTCAGATGGGTTCATTCCCCACTCTCACTATCCCCTTCAAGAATATCCAAAGCTGACAAATACACAGATTATAACAATATGAATAACTTACAGCAATAAAATGATTTAATTTTCCTTTTGGTTTAACACGATGGAACCACACTAAGAAAAGAGGAAAAAAAGCAGTCCACTGTGTTTTCAGAAAAGAACATGCTCATTTTCAGACATTGCACATAGAAGAGCAATTAGCTGATTTACATGTATTTTTGGTAATGTGAATCTCCACTTCTTAAAAATATAGCCCAATGTTTTCAATAAATTAATCTGTAGAAATACAGAGGCTACCAACTCAGTTCTTCACTTAAAACTTTGATTTAAAGTGAGATTTAAAGGCCATTAATGTCAGCAGAAGACTTTCCACTGACTTTTAACAGAGTTTGCATCAGACCATTACAGATGTAACATTTCTGGCTCTGTGGAAGAAATAGAAGCCAGACATGAAAATTAAATCACTTAACTGTGGATTGTGGACAGAAGAAAAACACATTCAGCATATTAAGATGAAACATGCCTGTTCCTCTAATATGTGGAAGAACATAAACAAGAAGAACGATACTCTAACTTTCTAATAAATTACCTATTCAAGCACTGGTGTATGCTTAAGTGGCAGACATTAAGATATTTTCAGACAGACGACTCCATCCAGTCATTTGACACCCCGCCGCCACAGCTGTCTTCTGCTTAATTCTAGTCACACCTCTCCTTCTTTGATAGCACTCTTGTTGTAAAGTCACCTTGTGGGTCTCACACAACCTGATCCATTTTTACTTTAAGCTAGCCTGATCTGCTTTCCAGATTACAGAAGAACTCCACCAGAAATATGTGCTCGGTGGCAGTGGGTAAGCCATGGGGTATTTGCGATGCAGCCTTCATAAGGGCAAGAAACAACAGGGCAAAAATAACTGCTGGAGGATTAAATGTCATGGCCACCCAGATACAGTTTTTCAACCTATTATCAATTCAGCTTGCTGATAAAAGTGACAATATTATGAGGAATGAAAGCTAGTACCTCAGCATCTGTTTTTTATTCAAATTGAAAGCACACAGATGAAAAATCCCATACTCTAGCCATCAGATTTTCCTCCATTCTGTGAAGGATACCACAGTTCTCCTGGAGGTAATGAGGTTCTCAAAAACACTGCAGTTTGTCAACTAGTACAGTAGCCATTTCCTTATTGACTGAAGGTGCTGGGAAGCTTTTGCAGCTGTTGTGTGGTCTGCTGGCTAACACAATCTTAGCAAATGTTCTTTCATGTGAATTCCTAAAATAAACAAAATAAGAGCCTTTGCTGATGTGCTCTTTTAAAGGAAAAAAATAATCTTATATACGATTGAGGAGGGAGAAGAAGAATGTGCATGCTGGCCCAGAACAATTTTTTTTTTCCCCATCTGCACTATACTTCTCTCTGAAAAGTTCTTCTAAGAAAAGTTGAAAGTTCCAAATAATTCCATAAATCCTGGAGATGTGACTTTAATGAAAACAAAACAAAACAAATAAAACAAAAACAACAACAAAAAATAACAAAATGTTGATAAAAAGATCAGAATGGAAAAAAATATTGTTCATTACAATTATGCTGAAAAGTTGGGGGAGACAGATGACAGCTACATAATTTAAAAATACTGTACATTGATATTAAATTCATGGGTATTGAATACCTTTCTCCATTCCATACTAGAAAAAATGCATCCTGTTCAACTTACAGAAAATGGAAAGGAGACAAGCGAACCTTCAAATATGTGAAAGAAGGCAATAAATTATTTTTCATGTTTTCTGGGAATGGACACAAAAATTATAGGATTAAATCAATACAAAACAGAATTATTTTAAACTCACAGAATTTCCCAGCCATTACTCATGCAAACAAATTGGCTAGAGAGGCTGCTGAATTTCCTGAAAAGAGGGAGAAGAGGAAAGTTAGTATCAGTAAAGACAGATAACAGTTGGGCCAGAGGGATGGGCTAGTTGACTGATGGCCCTCTGAATTCTCCTGTTTCATGATTCACCAAGCCTCATTTTTCATCAGCTATGGGTTACTCCAGGTTTAGATCTTCTTGCATGTCCATGACCTCCTTGAGACATAAGATATGAGGTATTATCATGAGATAGGAAATACTTACCACACGTAAGTTGCTCTGAACATCTTCACCTCCACCTGTGGCACCTCAATTACTCCACTGTCATCTTTAATGAGAAAGGGTTCATAGTGATGAGACAAAAGATGAGATGAAGCATTTATGGGCACAGTAAACTCTCCCTTGACTTTTAAAACAGGAAGGACCACCAAGCTTAAACATATTTATGGAAATTAAAAAACACAGTTCTTGTCCTGTTTATGATGGAGGTCAGACTAAATTAATATTACTGTGGTTTTCAGCAAACTGTGACCACATCAACACTTGATGGCTGGGGGATGAGCAGAAATGGAAACTCCTGAAGGGTAGGAAGCCCCATCTGCCTTTTACAGAGCTGGACTATAACCCTAGCTGGCCTTTTTCCTATTCATTTCCCTTGTTTTGACCAATACATAAGCAAGCTTGAGCAATAAAACCATGAGGAGGAAAACTTGCTGACTAATGAACTGGAGTTTTTCTCATTCCTGACCTTGCTGGGCCATTCCACCAGTTTAGAGGATCATTAATCAACAAATCTCTTTCATTTTATCTTCACCTGGAAAATGAAAAGGTTCATACTTTGTTACACACATATAGTTTATAAAGGCTTATTCAATGAATAAATATACACTTTAATAAATGGTTTACTGGTTGTTATAAAATCTCCTTGGTCAACAGACTGTCTATAACCATGACTTCTCAGCTCTCACTACCACTTCTGCTTTTGTATTCTGCTCTGTTACTTTTACATAGTGTTTATTATTAACAATTAATTTAACATTTTAAAATATTTCTTCATATATAATGTGACTAAGAAGGCTGAAAATATTTTATTTCAAGACTCCTTCTGATATCAGGAAACAAAGGCCTTATTTTTTCTCACTCCTCTTGCTTAAGAGAAACAATAGAAACCAATGTAACCACTTGCAAACATATATTAGTCTCTTGGCTTTATTTCTGGAACTTCTCTATTAGAACCCACTTAATTAGATGCATAAATCCTGTAAATGATGTCAATGTTCATAATTAAATGAGACAATTGCAAAATCAGCTGCAGCACAAAATGTAGATAAATGTGGGAAGGAACAATAAGGGATTGCTTTATTATAAATCTGCATGACTAACACTACCATAGTGATGTAGCAGAGAACCTATAACATCTGCTTCATACATATGAAAATTCAATTAAATTATCAGCCATGAATTACTGTAGCACAAATATCAACAATGAAAACTTTGACCTAATTAATTTAAGATTTTTTAAGCAGAAAAAAGGTCATATTTCAATGTGATGAAGTTGGTAGATTTATTTTGTGATGGTTAAACATCTTAATCCTGTAAATTCTTTAAAAAATATATCTTTCACGAATGGCAAGAATACAAAAAGGTGGGGAGGGGAGGAGACATTTAAATTTACTACTGCTCAAAATAAAATCAAATAACATTAAAATAAAAAGCAGTAGCTTAGCTGTAAATTGTTGTAGCAACCAAAGCTCTATTAATTAGAGTATCTTATACCAACTCAGGGTCCATATCCAAGCCCAAGGTTCATCTTGTTGTTTCTTTAGAAGAAATATCTATTTTCATGAAATAAGATGGATGTTTCTGTCACTCCAGTAGTTTGGTGGAAGGAAGAGGAGATTAGAAAAAAAAAAATGGCCTGGGAAGAAGGGTTTCAAATGTTTTCACCCTCCATATATTCAAAACATACAGGACTGCCAACAATGTTGACTTTTCTTGCAGTGTATAAATACACATTTATATGTATATTTACACATACATGAATACACACATATATATGTGCATATATATGTACATATGCATTTATGCATGTATACATCAAACAATAAATCCTTCTGCTTGTACTCCCTCTCTGAATCAGTCAACTTTTGACCGCCCTGACATCTAGCCAGAATGCCATCCTTAGGGAATGTACACCAGACAGATACTATCCTTCCAGATCAGAAGGGAATTTTAATATTTATCCCCAAATAAGTCTTGATGACAGATGGACTGTTCGTTCCATGAATAATAATTATGAGTTAGGTCCTCCAACCAGATCTGGCAACCCTCTTGCAAAAGCAAACTCAAAGTCTTTGGGCAGATGCTCAAGTCCACTACCATAAAGCCTCAGCTGAAGGACTGACTCCTTCATGGATAAATTCTTACAGTGCTCCACGATCCAGTGCTTCAGAAATAGAACTGCTCCTGATGTCACATTTACTGCTGTAAGAAACATGCAGAACTGAGCCTAGGGACACAACCAGCCAATTGCCCCATGTCCACATTGTCCACCTTGGTAGTACCTGATAACAGTATCTTGCGCTGTTCTTTGTAGACCACCAAATCTAAAACAAATGCTTAACAAAGAGTAATACCAACAGGATTCCGTGCTATCAAATGGCAAACAGCTAGATGGGAGGATCACTTCAAGGATTTATTCCTGAAGGCCCTCATTAAAGCATCTAAGCAGAGACTTCCTTTTGCACTAAAGAACAACTCAGCATGTCCTCAGCCCTTGCATGGAAATGCAGAAGAGCATAAAAAGTGCTCTCCTCCTCCTCTTCCAAATACCGTATTAAAGCCCTAGGGAGAAAGGTAGTCCATAGGCCTAATGGGTGGCAGGCAATATGCATCCTTGGAGTTGGAAATTGTTGCAGAACTTAAAGAAGGTGTGACTATAACATAGCTGCTGAACCAGGCTGTTGTTTGGGTTTGGAGAAGACAGCTCACTGCCCTGGCCTTTCTCCAAGTGTTCCTGGAAGGAGGGCAGCTCCTGAAGCATTGTGACCTGAAGTCACAAATGCCCCAGAGTTTCTATTCACTCAGACTTGTACATCCAGACCTCTAAGGGGAAAGCCAGTTAGATACAGAGGATTGAGCCCTCATGTAACCCTTAACTCTGAAAGGGATGAGCTTCAAGAAAGGTGATCTGAATCTCAGGAACAAATTTGCCAAAAGAAACCCACAGGACACCCCAAAGCTTGCATTCTGCAAGGAGAGTTGAGGAGAAGAGTGCTTGGTGTGTGTAGGAAGGTGCCAGCAGTCATTCATGGCTCAAAGTGAGCTGGACACAAGCCAGCTCTGGTTCAGGCACTATCTTATCAACTGTGACTGCATGGCTTCCAGATCAGAGCTGGCTGGAGTCCAGGTGGCTCAAAGCGCAGGTGAGGGAGATGCAGACACAACTGTCTGCACCCTTCCAGACAGACGTATCCTCAGGCCTGATCAATCTTGCATCGAGCTGGAGTCCAATATTTGCTCCTACACATGCTTTCCCTATTGCACCCTGCAACAAAACTGGTAGCTCCCAGGTTTCACAGCTTGTTTAGAGCCTGTTGCATTGGACGCATAAAGTACCAGAGCAGGAGAGAAGCCATGGTGCTGCAAAGCAGCTGGGACCATACTCCCCTTGCCATAAAAAAGTCCATTTTCCTTCTGAAACTTGGTTCTGGGCCTCTTCATTGCCATGTGGTCCACTGCAGCCCCTTTTGTCTCACGCGTTTTAGAGCACCAGGTATTGGTGTTGTGATGCTCAGTCACTGAGAATACCCCTGCACTGTCTGGGCATTCCTTTATCACATAAAACCACATCATTTAACAAAAAATGAACAAACCAAAAAAAAAAAAAAAAGGTAAATCTCATGCAGTTCTGCCCTGAGGCTGAGACGGAAGGAAAGGAGCTGCTTCTGACAGAGGTCACATAAAGCACCACCTGCAGATGGTGATGCTCTGCACTGTTCGGGACACCTACATAATGCACCTGTATAAACTAAACTGAGTTTGGCCTCACCCCCACACATGCACACACGTACTCCCTGGCCTATTTAAAAGCAGGAGCATGTCCTAATGGACAGCTCTTCCATGGCACAGTGCCAGCGTATCAGCAGTGTTTGGTTTAAATATCTAATTTGCAGAGGAACCAAACCTGTGTCATAGATTTGCTTCCAATGAGAAGGCAGATGGAGTGCTACAGAAAGTCTATATTATTAACTGATACATAGGTCCTATCCCTGTAGATGGCTGATATGGTGTCTCCGCTTCCACTATTAACTGAGATCTAGATGGAGTAAATGGAGTCAATATGATGAGTAGAGTTTATGGTGATAATCTGGATCAAAAATACGCATCTACTGTGTGATGAGCTGCTGATGAGAATTGCTCCCTAAACTCGGTCTGTTGCCATCTAAGCTGCACTGAGGGCACTAAACGTTAGGTGTGACAAATTCACATCTGCATTTCACAACAACTTCCTATGGGCTGTACACACTCCTTTCTTCAGCTGCATCGAGACTTTATCCATGTATATTAGCAGCTGATTTCAGTTATTATAGCAGATTTAAAATGTTAGGGTTTAGAAAAATTCCCCTCTGTCATATAAACGAACCTGGAATCGTTATTGATTTTTAACAGCCTTTGCTTGTTCTCCTTTTCCTTGTACCTGAAATTACGAGTGAAGTTAATTGATAACACCTGTAGCAATACGCTCCTGTCACTCTCCTATCTCTGCATCTCACAGCCCTGCTGAATCCTGAATCCACTTTTTAAATTTTTAATTCACTGACACCAGGAAATCCCTGAAGCTTTTACCATGCCCTGAAGCAACTGCCCTCAGATCTCACTGACGCCCTGGTGAGATTCCTCTGACTGAGAGCAGACCGTTCCTCACAGCATCTACAGCTGAACCAGTCACCTTTCCCTTGGCAGGGGACAAAAAGAGTGCAATTCAGTGCATCCTTATCATACTGTCTTCCCCGGCAGTTTTGAGCTTTTCAGTGTGGCATATACTCAAATAGGCCTTAACAAAAGATTTCTTCGATGTCACTCGAAAAAAGACAAAACAAAAAAAAACCCCAAAACCTTACATTCAATGTTCTGTACTTCATTAGTAGGTTAACAAGACCAGACAGGAGAACTGTGAAATTTCTGTTCCGGGCAGACTTCAGATTCACACCTATTATGATCCAAAATTATGTTTTTAATTAATGTGCTCCCTTTCCCAATACATATTAAAAAACAACCCTAACAATGAAGTACTAGATGTGCCGAGATTCAGAGCTAGTCAGAGCCCTTTGTGTTTTGAGCTTGCCAGGGTCTGGTTTCTCAATTTGATTACCCTGCTGTAAATCACAACCTGGTCAATAATGTCACACAGAAACAGTGCACTCAAGAAAAATACTGGAACCGATATAGGAGCTGCATGAGCTTCACATCCCAAAACTGCAAGGCCCCATGTGCCCTCCACAACATGAATCTCAATGGTTTTTGCAAGTATTTTTATGCTCTCAGTGTGTTTGAGTCACATGTGTACACTTTTTGACTACTGAATAATCCTAGATTTTTACAGAAGAGTGTAAAGCAGCCTTGTATAGCAAGATTAAGAATCAGCCTCCAGTCAGGATAACAGAAATGGTAAGATACATAGATGCCAAGACACTTTGTTACTATTGTATTATAGGGATATATCTCAGGATGAATTTGACACTTTTCAGCTTTCTTTTTAAAATATATATTCATTCTTTGGCAATGGAATTGATTTAGTAAAGAATCATATGGGTAACTAGAAGCCCAAAGCTATCTCCCCTGGTTCAATAATATCTTCTGCAGTCAGGACCTACCTGTCTGTATTGTCTGGCTGGCTGGAAGATGTCTGTGAAGGAAGTGCCCCACTCCTTGGATGGCCTTTAAACAGCAACCAGCATGGTGGCAGCACGCTTGAACAGTTTCCATAATTTACACCTTATGAATATCCAGAAAACAGTATCATTTTCACATTGTAACTTCAGCTTTTCAGTCTCTGTGAAACTTCAAGAGCACCTTTCTTCCAGAAGTCAAAAAATATCTGCAGGGCCAATAGTAGAGATCAAGTTCAGTACCCAAGGAGTACAAAACCATAATGGGGTTGGGGGCTACTGGGACCACCAATCTCTCCAAAGGCTCCTGATATTGCACCCTCCAGGACTCTTCTCTGGCTGGTTTTCCACTTCAGGATCTGACTCTCCTGGAAAAAAAATGACTTGCTGCCCAGTGTATTGATAATGTGTTGAACTATCACAAAGGGTGGCTACTCTGCAGCTTTATAAATATACATATGCTTTTGCATATTGGCATTCAAGAGACCTTGGCTGATGAAGATGTAAAAAAAAGGGGGAAAATGAGCCTTACCTTTCAGAGTTTATCATCCCAAAATAAAACAAGAGACAAGAAGTGGATCCAGTTAGGAAAGCACAAAGAAACCGTGAGCTTTTGTTTCTTATCATTCAGTTTCATTTCAAGTAGTGGACTGGGGCTGAACAATGAAATAGTTAAATATTCTGGATTAAACATTTATCTTAGAGCATTTGCGTTTTCACACATAAATTAAATTTTCCTGTTTAATCTCTGCTTTTCTTCTAATTATCTCTCTCCACACACACTAATGGCTCACAGCTAGCATCTCTCTTCAAGCAAGATGATTAGGAAGTGTCTGTTGTTGTTGGACTTTCTTTTTTTCTTTAATTTTTTCCTCCTGGAGATGATAATACTCTTCACTTCCTAAGCAGAAGCGTTTATAACAATATATATTAAAGGGAGTAATAAATCAACAATTTAAGCACCTTCTCCTAGAATGGTATGCAATTTACATTTTTTATATTCTTTAAAATTCATGTAGTTCTTCCACCTTGACACATATGATTGCTTTTTCAGCTTATACATTGACCTTTTGTGTGTATGTGTGGCCAACATTTTAGAACTGAATATCTGGTAAGACTTTATTATAAAGAAGCACAGCTTCTTTTCCTGTGCGTTTTAAAGGTGTGGCTATAAAAAATGGGTAAGAAATGGGGAAAAAAGGCCAAAGGATGTAGGTAGCATCTTTCTAAAAACTGCATGACCAGGAGAAATGAACCACAGGGCTGGATCCTAAAACTTCTTTGTTTCAATTGCATAAAAAGTGTACAACTCTTTGCTCCCCTAATGAACGACAGCCTCCAGTCCTAGACTGGACTTTGATAAGCCTTCCTCGAGCACTTCCTTTCACATATAGGTGTAAATATATATATATGTATCACAGCAATATATAAAAATAGTAATGCAAAGCATTTGCATCACTGCCTTCAACTAGAAAGAACTAGATCTACTCACATATGTTATGCGTATTGTTGCATATGGACTAAATATGGACTAAACTCTATTCTATTCTATTCTATTCTATTCTATTCTATTCTAGATAACCAGTGAAGATCCTGAGTTTGCCCTCAGTCTGAAAATGCAGTATAAACACCAGGATGCACTGAAAAAAATTTAATAGTATATAAACTACTGTGTCTACATCACTGTGAAGCTTAATTCTGATGTGTTTTTTCATCATTTCAAAAATATGGCTTTCAATTGTCTTTCCTTCATATATATCACATCACAAACAAGTACTTCTCACTTGCATTTGTGTTCTGTTATCACAGCTCATCAGAGCATTTGGCTATCATTTGGCTCAAAGCATCTCCAGCCTTGCCAATTAATTGATGAAGAACCATTATGAGACAAATATATCATCTGCATTTTAACTGCTTGAATGGAAGGTTATTGAAGTAATAACTGGCAACATCAAAACCATTAATAAAATATGGGCTGGGAATAGCAAATTACAAATTTCTGTACCTAGTTCCCAAAATAAATTTGCTCTTGAAGGTAGTTTTAGCATTCATGATGACATAGATGAATGATGCTGATTAAAAAGGAGTGAAGAAAAAGATTATCACTTCAGCATAGAAACCACTGGCGTCATTATCGGTCTCATCTAAACAAAAAGTGTTAAATTCTTCAGTGGCTTCATAGTGTTGCTGTAAAATTGCAGGTGTCACTGTGTACTGGTAGTTGAGCACAAGATAGGCAGAAATGGAGGTAAAGTAGGTTAGACTAAGAATGAAAACCCACAAAGTATGACAAGAGGTGATAGTTCTGTGGCTTTAAAACAGGTTGTTCATGGGCTTCCTCCTGTGAATTGCTTCCGCCGGTGATGAGATGTCCCTTACAACATGAACAGACACAATCACTTTGAAGGAGCCAATATCTAGTTAATGAGTAAAGATGTAAATTATCAAGAGCGCTTAATGTTGTTATCATAACCCAAAGACAGGAATAAGCTTCCTAGAGAAGGACTGAATAGGACACAGGTCTCAGAAGTACTGTCTCTCCGCCACATATTTGCAGGGAGCCCGTAGGTGTGCCTCTTTCTTTCCCCTGTGCTTTTTTTTTTCCTCTCCCACTCTCTCTGTCTTCTTGTCAATTTAAAATTTAAACTCTTTGCAGCAAGACTGGCTCTCACTATGTGGTTTGTACAGTCCCTCGCACAACGAGGCACCAATGTAATGCAAATCGCAGTATTAAATATTCATACAAAAGCTTCATAGTGTGACTGCATGAAATCAGAACAATCAGGGAACAGGCATAAGCTGAGCACCTAGGTAAGATGAAGCACAGAGATTTCTATTACAATTGCAGCCTCATTAGAGGAAGTGTGCTGACATAAGCTGTGTTTTCATTGTCGTAAGCCCAATTTCATAACCATGTATTAGAGTTATGAGTTCTCCTAGCAAGCCATAATGTTTTCACTTTTGGCTGTGCAATCACATATTGTTAGCTTAAGACATTTAAACTTTATAAATGGCTCTGTAATATGTGGTCTTTTCAGCTATAAAATTGTTCCTTAAAAAATAATCTGAGGCATTGGTCACCAGAGTCAATGTCACCTAACAGCAAATAAATTTTGGCAATAAATTAGAAGTTAACTACATAACTGCAAGCAATTCCTTCAACTAAGAATTAGTCATATATTTTCTTTCTGTCTAATAAAAACATCACTAAAATGCTATGCAGTGTTCCTGTTCCTATCTGATATTTTGCTTCAAAATGGTAAAGGATGTGTCCAATAGTGAATTATTTGCAGCAGTTTGCAGGACTTTGCACTGAGAATTTTAACCGGAATGTCTGGATTGATGTAGTCTGTTTAGGAAAACTTGCCTTACTCTATAGTCCAGATAAAGAGACAAAAAAACACATGTGAATGTCTTGGTAACGCAAAAGCACACTGACTAAAATCAAAACCACACTCAATAAAAAGCTTTTTTTGGCCCTTTACTGAAAGTTTGAGCCTATCTCTGGATATATTATCTGTCTCTGTAGTGTGTAAGCTGTTCAAAGCAGCTTTTATCTCCTGTTCATCACGAAGCATGCTTTTCTTGTAAATTATAGCTGAAGAAGCTCATACTTACTCCATACTTCCTCACTGAAACTGTTTCTTTATAGAGGAAGAAAACAAGGCTCATGTCCATCATAATGAGTTTATATGCAGTAAAGTTTACATAAATGTATTTTTATCACAGTGGACATGAATTGATATCTCAGGGATTTGACTTAGAGTCAATATTTTTTGCTTTAAAGGTCTAGGGTACAGGTCTTCAGGGTGGTCTCTAAAGGCAGACCTGGACAATATTTTCAGAAATTACTGGTAACGCTTACACCTGAAAGATAAGTGGGCAACAAACTTAACTCAATAGTCAGCATTTGCAGATGATCACCATTTTTAGAGATCACAGCAAGCTGCTGCATCTTTACCATTCTTACCTTCTTCTGGAATATGATAGGAAAAAAAATTTGCATCTCTCGCACTGCCTGCAGAGCCTTGTGGTTGTTGCTGTAAGACGGGAACCGAAGCGTAGCAGGGCCAGTGGGGTTGTGTTGTCACCAGCATAACAGGGATAAAAACCATACAAACACCCTCATTTCTATTAGAATTATGCATTGAACTTTAGGGTGTTCAGACACCTTGTCCCCGGTAGGCACAAAAATGAAATAGCACCCAGAAACCCCCTCAAAGCTCATCCTCATCATGAGATTTTCATCTCTTGCTCCAGTCCAGAACAGGATGAAGAAGGTGCTGGTGTGGACTTGTGCTCTTGTGGCTTCCTCAGAGCCGTCCATGCTCCGGGCTGTTTGCAATGAAGGCAGTGCTTGCTGTTTTCGTGGCACTTGCAGCAATATCAAAATGTATGGAAAGACTTCCTCTATTTTTTTCTTTAAAGGACTTATATTTGTTTATTTGGTGAAGATACCTCTTAATGGTAGCAGTGTATAATAATAATAACCATTTTTAGAGCTATGACTGTAGTCTCTAGATATCTGTGTTACAGTGGTATCTTACCAGTCCAACCTTCGTTCAAAGCTCCATGATACTAACATGTTCACCAGCTCCAGCTTGTGGCTGTTTCCCACCAAAACCCAAAGTCCATACCCAATATAACTTTGTCTAAGCCATAAACACAAAGACATATCTTTGTGAGAGAATGCCTCGCTGATGACCAGAGAGATTTCATTAATTCCACATCCAAAAACGAAGGAAGAGCCAAGCAGGTCAAGGATGCTTTTATGGGGGGACCTTCACAGAGGAAATGTCGCAGTGGTCAGACAGGAGGGAAAGCAGAGGTTAGATGTGGGAGGTAAGCCTGTCCCAGCTTTGCTGTGGGGCTGCATATTGACACAATACTGCTGAGCACATCTCATTTCCCTGCTATCCACAGAAAGAAAATCCGGGCATACAGTGTGGCCAGCAAAACCCTGGTCTTGATCCAAGTGAGTCAACAAGTCTTGACACAGCCAAAGTTATGCACTGGCTGATGCCCCGATCCTATGGGCTTGGACCGCATACTGTCAGCATACAGAGCTAGGATATTTTTGCATTGATATATTTAGGACTTTGAATTGACTATACATAAAAAATACACAAGTTTTTGGTTTTTTTTTTATTCTGTCAGCAACTGTTGTTGCTACTGCTGGCTTCTGACTCAATAACAACATGGGCATATTTCTTTAATAGGGGAGGTTGTTTTTTTTTCCCCGGGAACTTCATGTTCTGAGTGAGTTTATTCATGAACCGTGGAAACATCATTAACATTCACTCTGAGCAAAAAGAACAGCTTTACTGCATCCACATTCATTGGATGTCTCACTCGATCCCATATGTTGCCCATCACATTGAGCACTCGTTCCCCTGGACCGTTTGCTCCCAGGAAACAGAGAGCACGTTCTGGGAAGTACAACAATGTATCTTGAGAAAGCAAACACTTTTTAGCTGCAAGAGAAACACAGCACAAATGTTTTGAGTGATGAAATGGAGACAGGACATTTTCAACTAGCTTCAGAGGAGTTCCTGTAAAATTGGTGCTGACCTATAAGGACTTAACAGTAGCATTTAATTAATTGTGTGGGGAAGAGATTGTGGCCTAACTTAGCCTTGTAAAGTCTGGGGTTTGTTTTTTAACCCACATTGGGTAACTTTTCCTTCTGATTCAGGTGTGAATTTCCCAGCTGAAACACTGAAGGGAAAAAACAAACCAAACCAAAACAAAATCCTAAGGTATTTTAAGCTTTTTTTTCCCACACTAACCTGTACTTCAGAGCTATGCATGAGGACTACCACTACATTTATGGTTTTGATACTTCTTGCACAAGACATATTTCTCTCCATTGTATTTGTACAATTAGAGTCCATGAAACACATACCAAGGGCAATTAGACATTATGGCAAATATCATATTTATTCATAGTTATTACCACCAATCCATTTAATTTCTTGTCACCAGCTTCTCACACTGACCTGACAGTCAAGAAAGAATAGCAAATTTAAGGGACGATTTCTCCTTCAGAGTCAGATCCGTTAGGATCACTTCCTTTCTTTCTTCCTCCTACTTCCAAGTCTTACTATTTGTCCATTTATGACATTCACTCAGAAACAACTCTCTGGATTCCCAGGTTTTCCTTCCTTGCTCTGGTGGTGCGAACAGATTGTTATCTCGGTTTCCTTTGCTCTGGAAAGTGTGCTAGTTAGCCATCCTTAAAACATTTCCAGTTTTATAGCAATCTTAAATGAACCATATCTGTAGACAGATACAGGAACAGTAGAGCAAACTGCAAGGTGTTCACATACACCACTGTTTCTGAATGCAGTATTACCCAAGTGTTTCTACAATGCTTAATTGCATTCCACTTACCTATAGTCACTATGAAAAAAAAATACCAAAACCAGACACATAAAACGCTCTACAAATAATCCTCAGATAAGCCATCATGGGCCAAATCTTTAAAAAAAAAATAAAATAGTTTTCTAGTGTTTTTGATTGATGCACCAACATAAGTCTTCACAGTCCTTCACATCTTCTACTTGAATTCACTGTTATAGCTTTCCAAACCTGGCTTAATCATTGCATGAAGGTCATGAAAGCTAAAAGGGATGGTCATGAAATAAGAATGATGTCTGTAAGGTGCCTGGATGATATTAACTATAAACTTTTTGGATGAGAATCTAAAGTAAGTGTAGTTCTTAGGCATCCTTCTCACAAATTAATAATAAATCTGCCATGGGTTATCATTTTTAATTGGGAAGGGAGGTTTTCTTTTTAGAAAAGACAACTTAAACCATGCTTTCCTATCTATTATTTTGAGGTAAACCAGCTGCAGTAGTGGAAGGGGTCAGATAAAGACATATGAAAGCATGAAGAGTGCAACTTGATAAGCACCTTCAAAGTCTATGGACAGTAGCCAAACTGAAGCTGAGGAGTACATCAGTTGATGATTAATTCCAGTAAAAGAAACTGAGCTACTCAGTGACATTCTCCATTTTCCACAGTTTTATGTTATGGTCCTATGGCCTATGGAAACTCATCTGTGGCTGGAGCCAGGCACCAGCTTTATGTTGGCTTTCTAGCACAGGACACTCCTGGGTACCAGCAGCTCATGCCCCAAAAGCTGCTTTACCAAGAGAAAATCTACTGGCTCCCAATTCTGTGCTGGACTGCAGCATTCCATTTATAACTCCCCTCCTTTCCCCAGAACTGTGCGCTGTGCAAAGCTTGCAGTGACCTTTTGCTTTTTTTTGCTTTTTTTTTTTTCTTTTTTTTTTGACATATAGCTGACAGCCAGTGTTGCTTACTGCCAGCAAATAGGAGCTCTCCCAAAGAGAGAGCGCTGGCTCACCAGCCAGCTCTTTCTCAAGCATGAAGATCAGTCACCTTAACAAAAGTATTTGTCACTTGCGCTTTTTTTTCAGTTGCAGATGAAAAAAACAGTTATTTCTGGTGTTTCCATAGCTCATGAAGGCCCCAGCCAGCTCCAAGGCCACTTCAGAAAGGGCCTACAATATGGTTTTAGAAACATTTTTAAGTCACTGAGTTATCAATCTAAAGGCAAAAACAAAAGCAGGAGGGAAATGGGAGCACTGGGTGGAGAGACCACTTGCAGAGTGAGGAAGGGAGCTTGATCTTCCCAGCCTGAGCCTGGTGCCGGGTTCTGTACCTCACACACTTCAACACCTAAAAACCCACCAGTAGCTTAAGGAAAGGACTGTGGGCACCAGGTGCAGGAAGGTTGAATGAAGCTGGGAGAAAACACAGGATTCCTTCTACAGGAGCCTGGCTCCCCGCAGTGGGGCAAGAGATACGGGTGGGAAGGGGGTCAGGTGGAGGATTTTGGCACATGCAGACAGGCGAGCAGCTGATATTCCCCAGGCAAGCACCTGGAGGAGATGGATGGTTGGGTTGTCCTTGAGATTTGCTGCCTACTTGCCTGTCCCTTGAGCTCCCTGATAGATTTGGTTTTGAGTTATTGCTGCCAGCCCTTTGGATGAGGTTTCTGTCTGTTTTATAACTCTATTTAGTACCAGCTTACTTGATATGTCTTTTATATCTATGATGATAAAATAAAACATTATAAATTTACCTAACAGATGACAAATCCACTGCTCAGACATTCCTCCTGATGCAAAGAAACTGCTTTTAATTGTAACTATAGGCACAGAAGGCCGTCCTAACTGCAGATGGTCCACCTTTATACAGAGAAACATTTGGGTTGTTTACTGTTAGAGAGAAAAAATATGAAGCTGATAGAAATGGTACAACTGAAACAGTCGCAAAGTCTTGGTAGTTACAGACAGGCTACTCCACTGCTCCAGCAGGACGTGTGCCAGCAGCAGCAGCCACGATGGGACCTCAGTCCTTCAGCTGCTTCTCTACCCCATGACCAGGAGAACAACCACCTCCTATTAGAGGTGGGCTGCAGCCACCTGAACTCCCCTGTCCCTTAACAATTCCTGCCCTGGTTATAGCAGTGATATTAGTGATTTTATACCCCAGATTTTGTATTTCTCAGGTTGACATCCCAACAAAGTCATCATCCTCAAATCACATCCCTGGAACTCGGGCTAGAGAGCTGCAATAAGATTAATTTTTTTTCCTAATGTTTCCTTATACCTTAAAGGTAACTCTTGAAAAATACTACTGCAATTCCCCTCTCTTTCTTCATAACAACATGAAACATATGTGATTTTCCTATCAGCTCCACTCTTCCTTTCCAGTGGGGAAAGCTCCTATCAGCTCCACTTTCCCTTTCCACATGCCTCAGAACCTTTTTGAAACTCCGTCCTTGAAAAGCATTAATTTTCTCATAGTAGGCCAGCCAACTTACCTTGATTTCTAAGAAGGAATTTTGAATCCTCTGTGTATTAAACATTTGTTTTCCTCACTCTTGCTTGCTGTCAGTAGGTTGTATATTTCTTTCATATGCAGACCATGTTATGTCTTATATTGTATTATTTTGGAGATACTTATCATACTGATGTTTGAAATTTCAAGTAAAGATCTGTTTAACATTTCCTCTGACCGTCTGGCTTTCTCCGTGGCAAGGTCTATGAATACTTTTTTTCCTAGCTCATATCTGCGATCAGCTGTGACATTACATATTCAAACCGTGATGGAGCCAGAAGACTTCTACCTGGTGCAAGGCCAGCAGTGCCCATCCTCCTTGCCATGGCGTAAACCTTAGCCTAATTTCCTGCCATAATGAGTCATCTGATTGCACACGTGTAGACTGAGCAGCGTATACACAGTAACTCATTTTCCTCTCCAAAAGCTTCAGATAGACATGCATTAAATTGCAGACATGTCCATCTTTGGGAGGCCTTCACAGGGAAGACAGTAGCAGACCACAGGCCAGATGAACCCTCTTGGTGGGTCAGAGACCAACCACAGGCTATAGACTAGGCGTCTAATGCAGTGGTTACATGGTACTTGTACAATCAAGTGCAAACCCTAGCTATGCAATGACAGAATTATGTAGATGTAATACCTAGAAGTTTATAATAAAACCAGATCATTCAGCAAGATAAGCAGGAAAGTCAATATACCAGCTCACTATATTCTCACAGCCAGTTCTCAGAGAGTACGGATCTCACATCTTTATTACTAGCACTGCAGAGGAGAGGTGGTTATACTCTGCTTTTCTACTAGATGACATTGTGGAACGTCAACAAGAAGATTAATTTTCTCTACCCTTTCCCAAGGAAATACACCATTGTCCTGCCAGTTAATAAAGTGTAGCCACCTACAGAAAGTTGAAGCAGCCAGAGCAAAGACTGATCACACTGCTTACAGCATAGACCTCTAAGCCACAGACAGAAATATCTGTATGACATGAGTGAAACTCATTGCCCTCAACATTCAGCATCACAGTCAAAATCCAGAGTGGTGTCTACCCACGTATTTTTGAAGCTTCAGGTCCTTTGCCTTTCTCCACTGCAGTTGCTTTCGGGGAACTCCAGAAACTCCAAACTTGATTGCTTTCGGGTTGAAGGCAATAGAGAAGCATTGCTGAGGTAACCACAGATTAGTTTAGCTCTGATCCAGCCTCCTCAGCCTGACTTATAACCAGTCATTGTCTGTAAAGAACTGTGCTGAACTATAAGCTCAGGTGAACGATTCTGAAATGCTAAGTCAGGTAATTCTACTTTTATTTAATTTCAGTAACTGTGATGAATTGTGTAACTGTATAGTAATTGATATTCTAAACTCAACGGGCAGCAGTCATTGAAAAAAGAGTTCAGAGGCTGAAATTAGAATTGCTGTTTCTTTTTAACATAGAAGATGGTTAGTACTGAAAACGCTGTCTTAGTGAACAACTTCTCTGTTATCCATTAGCTTCTCCATGAATATGAAGGGGAGTTTATTTCCCTATACCTTTTCCTCTCTCGCTGTTTTTAAAGAGACTTGCAGTAGGAATACTTAATGCTAGCAAATTGCTGCATTCTGAGGCTACATTCTGTCATTTTATTGACACTGAATAGCATTCGGTTCTCTGAGCATTCTTACTGCAACCATTGGGATCACTCCTGAAGTAAAGAGATAGTGGTAAAAGAAGAATATCAAAGTTTGGTTCGTTAAAATGGAAAGAAAACATGAATATCATTTTTATGACTTCTTGTTTTTTGAATTTTATTATTATACTCTTAATATAACATTTTCAGAAGGTACTTAGGTTTTAAGACATCTGTGGCGACGATCAAAATGACAAATGTTAACAAAAGGTAAGAAAAGGAGTTGTTAAAATATAAGAATATTGAAGTTCATATCGATTAACAGGCTAATCAGAGCAGAGAATGCATGGATCATTACATATTTCAATTCAAATTCCAAGGCTGAGATGCTTAATTTTTTTTTAATAGGCTCAAAGCAATAACATATCTTTAATCAAAGAAGCTCAATATTGCACATTACAGTGTAATAACATTTGGCTTTAAAATTCACTTCCAAATAAATTAACAAAATGCAGAACACATTAAAACAAGTTTAGGGAGATGTCCTTAAGAGACTCTTTTTATTTCCTAGTTCTGCAACAAAAGGCCTTTGGAAATGAACAGATACACTCCACAAAGAGCTACATTCTGTCATTCACTGTAATAAAATTGGGATTCTGATGTAGAATACAAGAGATTTTACTTCCTCCTAATGCAGTGACAGTTAGCATTTTACATGTAAGATCAGATGGCATTTTACGTAAGATCAGATACATTCTTGCAGTCTTGGAAAACAGTGACCATTATCTCTTCATTAACAGACTTTATTAATATTATGGAAAAAATCTGGTAATCACAGTTGCTACATAATTACTCTTCGTCATAGAAACAATGGATAAGATTTCCAAAAGTATCGACAAGATGTAAGACTGTAAGTCCTTGTGTCTTAAGATCAAGTTTTGCCCTGATGATAAGCGGTTTTGTTGCCTTTTTAGGAATGCAGAATCAGAATACTAAATTCATCAAGTCTGAATCTACCTTTAGCCATATTGATTAGCTACACCAGATTCTTCTGCTGTGCCTCAAAATATGCATTTTCAAGTAAAAGGAGCCTTTGGTCTTCAGGGGAAATTTTCTGAACCTCTGGGGTCACTTTGTGTAAGAGCCACCCAAACAGGCTTTCCTGCTGTTACCATAACCTCAGCACGCTCCTCTGTAGAAACCTACCAGATAGATATCTGCTGCACTTTTATCAGACAACCAGGACAGACCCTCTGCTTTTTCACAGACCCAAATCCCACCTGGTGTTCCTCTTTTCCAAAACACCATTACCAGGGCTTGAGAAAATCAAAGTAGCACAGAATTCCAGCATACAGCCAGTCACTTCATCCAAACATAAAGAAAAAAAAAAAAAAAAAAAAAAAAAAAAAAAGAGAAAAAAGGCATTTAGGTATCAAAGTTTCCAAACTTACTGGGCAAATCTAATGTTCTTGGACCTGTACAAGCCAAGAGTCAAGGCAGAAAGCTAAGTGGCTTCACTACTCTCCACCAAACTTCTTGCAGAACAGAAATGAACTCTTCAGCCAACTGAAATGGGAATTCAATAAAGTACAATCTATAAGCATCATTTACAGTAATGCCTTGGCTCCTGGCTATCTTTCTTAACACTAGTTCCAGAAGAGCTACTTTTCACAGGGAAAGCTGTGAAACAAAACACAACAAAAAATAATTTCTCTTTGATTTCTAACACCATGTAAAAAAGTAGAACTTTTTTTTTTTTCAGTCAAACTCCAGAACCTCCTTCATTTTTAATAAAGGCAACACTAAAAATCTCCATGCCTTCTGTGGAAAAACAAAAAGAATAATTACAATTTACAAAAAAGCTCTCAATATCATCTAAATTTAGAGTATCACACTGTTATCTCACTCACATACTTTATTTCTCACCTGTTAAATTATACTTGCTGGGAACACAGCCAAGGAACAACTGCTGGCATTGTCACTCTTTGTGAAGAACAACATTACAGATAATACTTAGAGAACATTGGTGGGTTGCGAGTCTTTTCTTTTTTTTTAAATTGGAATGGAAAAAATATCTTAGAAACTATTAAAGAGAAGACAAATTAACTGGGAACTTAATCCACTGCTTTGTTCTTTGAAAATGGCTAAATCTAATAACTGTGAAGAATTGTTATGGATGTTCAATATCTTGCTCAAGAAAATATCTATCAAATAGATTGTATTTCCCCGTCACTCCCAACCACAAAGCGAGTGTTACAAACACATCTCAAGGACATGTGGCAGGCAAGGAGGGAAATACTAAACATTTTCTAATACAGAATTCATTTTCTGAACATGGTGCAAACAACTAAGTTAATTAAAGACTTTCTTAATATTACATGTCTGGATGTGGAACAAAAAGGGCCTGATTTTGCTTGTGATTCAGCCTCTTTCTGTTCCTGTAATGACATAGAAGACTACAAGGGAGATGAAACAGCTGGCCTGCTCTGCCCAGGCCAGGGGAGCTTGGGATGTGGTGAGGTCAAGGGAGGAGTCTGTGCTGCGTTACTGAGAGTGGCGTTTCATAACCCACCGTGGCTCCTCCGCAGGACCACAGCCGATCTCACCGGGGTGAAGCAAGACACAAATACTGTGACAAAATTTCCGTGGTCTCTGAGGTTGGTCTTTCACACACTTTGAGGTGGAATAGAGTTGAAAGCAAGGTTAATTTTGTTCCTCTTCAAATAAGAATCTTCTTTGTAGCATTAGCTAGAAAATGGTTCAAACTGAATTTTCAGTGTGTAGTATGCTTGGGTTATGCTTGGGTTACATGTTTCCAGGAGCACTGAGGATGATTAGATTTTCAGCTCTCCTCATGCATTCAGCACCTCACTACCAGGACCTGAAGACCCTGAAATCCAAAGGATGCTCCCGATTAAGTCAGGCTTTTACACTGCGTTGAATTTGTTGTGTTCAATGCACATGTGCAGTATCATTGCGTGTGCAATGATAATATTTATGCAAATCCTGTGTCTCTAAACCTTAAGTTTGAAAACTCAGTTAATCTCACCAGTAAGAATTAATACATTGTATAGCATTTTTCTAAGAAACACTTAGTGCAGAACCTAGTTTAATAATGCTGGATATAAAATTAGAGAAAATAAAGAACAAAATTTTCAAGACTATTATTTTAAATAATTTGTTTATTTCTAAAATTTGTTTATTATGAAGTAATACTAACATCCAGTTGTCAGGATTGTATTGGGGTTGTCTTTCAGATTTCCCAAGCTGCTTATGTAAGTCTTTCAGATGTGCAAAGATGGAAAAGTTCGCAATTTTTGGCACGTCTGGTGCATTTCTTATTGCTGTAAATAGAGCAGCTTTTGCATATAGTCCCACTGTGAATGACATTGTTTCATTTTTAAATACAGTCCTCAATAACCACTTGCAAATGGCTCTGCTTCAATGCAGTTAGACACTCAGATGTTCTGTAAAGATTATTTGTCAAAGATAAGTACTCCAGAAGGTTGTAAACAAGCTTCAGATATAACATAAATGCGTTGCTGTTACAAATACCTTGTCTTTGGTGAATTCCTGGCTCCATTAAATTTGCTGGGAATTTTGCCATTGCCCTGTCTGGGGCCAGTAACTCATCTATTTGTTCTGTTTTAACGCAGGACCATTGGGAACTTCAGCACATCCCCTAGTGAAAAAAAAAAAAGATCTGATACTCAAGCCTCAGATCCCCACTTCAAAAGCCTTGTGTGAGCAATGGCATCTTCAGTATCATGCTGGAATGGCTATGAAGGCTGAGTATCAGCTCCCAGATCTAAAAGTCCCCTTGCTGCAACATTTCCAGCTAGGGACTACACTTCCTCCAGTTTCACAGCATCACAGAATGGTGGAGGTTGGAACCACCTTTGGAGATCATCTAGTCCATACCCTGCTCAAAGCAGGGTCAACGAGAGCAGGATGCTCAGGGCTGTGTCCAGCTGGATTTTTGATATCTCATATGTTGGAGATAACCTCTCTGGGCAACCTGCACAAGTGTTTTACCACTCTCACAGTGAAAAAGGCTTTTTCCTAATGTTTAAAGAGAATTTCAGTTGGTGTCCATCGCTTCTTGTCCTCTCACTGAGCACTACCAAGAAAAGTCCTCCAGCAAATACTTATAGACATCAATAAAATTCTCCCCACACCTTCTCTTCTCCAGGCTGAACTGTCTCAGCTCTCAGCCTCTTCCTGTGTGGTCCTGATTCAGAAAAGCAGTTAGGAATGTACTTGTCAGATCTTAGCATTGAAAGGTCATCATATTTCGTGGAAGCATGCAGAGATGTTGAAATTCCATCCAGATCCAGAAGAAAGTTCCAATATTTCAAAATTGTCTGTGTAAGAGAAATCTATGGAGTCCCTATCTAATCTCTGCAGCTACTCAGCAGCAAAACAAGGAAGCCCTAAAACCCCCAGCCTTACAGCCTGTGGAACCATGGAGTCCATGACCCCACAGCAGCCCATCTATAGGGTTACTCTTTGGTCAGGACTTGAGACGCTCCCTGTCTGCAGCTCTGCAACAGTCCAACTTCCATTCCATACATTTGAGAAAACATATGCATGGCTTGTTTATTTCAAATGCAATAATTTACTTGAAAGTCACAAAAAAAATAAATTTCCCCAAAGAGACTTATTTAAATTAAAGCATTTCCTGCAGAATAGAACTTTAAATTAGAAAATAAAATCGCATACAGGCATAAAGTTGACATTTCAGTTTAATTAGGAAGACTACTGTACAAATACTTGTTGTTAATATGAAAACAAGTCAGACTCCAAACTGCTGGTAATAATGAAATTAAAATTAGATGCACAGATGAGCCACTGAGTTAAAACTTGGGCTGCTCTTCACTAATTCTGATAGGCAAAATTCATCCCATTACAGAAGATCAATAAATGGTTCATATATCGCCATGCACCACCTGAGGTCTGGTTTCACACAATGGGCAGGGTTATCATATTAAAATTCAGAAATATAAGCCCTTGAATGAGTATTACTAAGATGTTAAAACCCTGTACTGGTGCTTTACATTTCTACATGTGAAAATTATATTCTCACTCTCATAAATTATTCTGTGACCTATATATGATAAGCTTTAAATAAAAAATAAAAAAAAAAAAAGAAAAAAAAAAAACAAAACCAAAAAACCCAGCTACCATAAATGGAAAGTAAGAAGTCAATAGGTCCTGTGTTGAACTCCTGTAGAGGGATGGATTCCCCTCACTTAGAACAATTTAATTTACACTTATTTCAGCCAGGAACTCCTTGTGTCATACTAACCAGCTGAAAATGAACTGTATGGATGTGTCCAGCAAAATGATACTGTGTCACATCAAAAGGAATTAGATTTGATTGAACAGAATTCAATTGAAAAAGCAAACTGCATCAGCAAATAACACAGTGGCATTCATCCAGCTTGTCCTTTGGTGGTTCCTGGACCAAGATATTGAGAGAATTGGGGTGTAAGTGAGGAATCCAAGAGAATATGGGTTGTCAGGGATCTACTCAGAACTCAAGATCTCTTTCTAACCAGCTCATTTACAAATATATACCTTTAATCATGCAGCCTCTACTCTTTGTATAGCTCCTGCAGGCATCTATAAATGGTGGCTATAAATTCATGCCGCTCCCCTTGAACACCAGTCTTGAAATGGTACTTTGGGCTTGGGTTTCCCTGTGGCAAGGAGAGCAGCTGGGGCTGGCAGGGCAGCAGGTCTAACCTCACCCATCACGACCCTGGCCACAGAGCTGCATCACCACACAGAGGGAAACACTGTGTGCCTGGCTAATAACTTATCAAAAACACACACCGAGGACACCAGGGAGTAGGTCATGACTCTTCTACCCAAATTTGCCTGGGTCATTGTTCATGGTGCTTTTTTTTCTGATTTGCAACCTACAACTGAGCTCTGGATAAGACTCCAAACCAAACAAAAGCAGCAGCAGCACCGGAGACAGCTATATGAAAGCAGAATTCTCCAAGAACATTTATTGGTTTTGTTCATAGATTTTTTTACAAATATTTCAACCTACACATAGTGCATAGATGTCCTGTGGAATAAACTACAGACCCATTTTATGAAAACAGCCTTTCACTGTTTATTTCTGGTGGCTCTCAGTGAAACACTGACTTTCTGGACTGACCAACACTCATGGCCAGTCAGATTATTATATTTATTTCTTTGAAAATCTTTAAAGTGCCTACAATGCTTTTATATGAAACATACTCTCATCAGGCATCTTCAGACACCATTCAGGACTGGCTTCCTTTGCATTCAGAACTGAATTAAGAGGCAGCTGGAATATTAAACGTAGATTTGTGGGAAATGAAGTCTCAAATTTGCATAAATGCCAATATTCCAACAAGAAATGAAAGCTGCAGAACTTCCTTGGGTATCCTTTCAGAGTGATTTCCTGATGTGAGATCACAAGATTTAAAGAATAACTTAGAACAACACTCAGGAAAGATGAATTGCAAAGAAAACCCTGATTCATGATGGCTCTTCTTGTCTGGCTGCTAATATTGTGATTTGCCTTGTAAAAGATATTGCCCCATTTTTCTTGGTACCCGTGCATCCTTAAAAGGCACATCCTTCTTGAAAACACTTGCAGTCTCCAACGCCACATAACATGCCGCATTTTCATTAATGCAGTTTGGGTATTGCAGTCTTGACTGTATAACACTTATTGTTAGTAATCTGCAGTTTTTCAAGGCAGATATAAGAGTATGACACTGGGACTTGTCTTGAATACAAACTCCAACTCTTGTGCTCCCCTGCTGTAGGGCAGTCTCTCACCGTTCTTGCTCAGTCAATAGGCTGAGAATGGGAGCGGGGATGCAGTCATAGACCGTATGGCAATGTGTTGGATGCACTTGGATCACCACCCTTGTTAATCAACAGCTGATCCATCCTTTTGACCTATGAAGAAATAGCATTAATTGGGAAGAGCAAGCAAAAGCATCACAAAATAAAACCCCATGTTGATTTGCCACCTACATCATTTTTATGCCAAATGACCACAGGCTCCTGTACTTCTGAGAACTACTCATGTGAGACCTCAGCAGATGGACTGATGAGGAATTTTTCAGTGATTGAGTTACTCTCCAAATATACCATTAAGGGGAATAATCACAGCACCCACATTTGGGCCAACTTATCTATATAATTTCCTCTGTAGCTTTATTTATTTTGCAGAGTAAAGCAGGTTCCCTTGTCTCTGACTCATCTTCTCTATCCCAAGAACTACAAAAAGTTCAGCTGTAGGCCGGCTAATTATCCTAGGTGCCTAGAGTTATAAGATTTCAGTGTTGTCTTTGTCTATATCCAAATGTTTCATCTTGATTTCAGTGAGACTTCACTTTAAAAACAGAATAGAACATTTTGACCTCCAATGACATTTTGTTTCCATATTTAACTTTGTATTATATATCAGGCAAGTGAAGAAAGTTTAAAAAAAATGGAATGCTTTACATTTTGTTATCAAAACAAATCCTTTTGGTTTTCTTACATCTTACATTAAATGCTTCGCTTGAAGCTTCAGATTGTTTTTAAAAGAGGGGGTTTATGAGTGTTATTTTAACAAGCACATTGATTTAACTCCATTTTGTAATGGAGGGAAATATATCAGCATCACATAGTTACTCAGAAAACAGAAAACCTTGACCATACGCAGCTTCACTCAGCAGTCCTTCACCTCCAGGCCAGAAATAACTGCTTTAGTCTAAGCCAAGTTACTGGGACTGTGTGATGGAAATGGGATGAAGTGCCTGGGACAGATACAGCAGAGGTCAGGTTAGATGATGAACTGGCCAGTTCTGGCCTTAACTCCAGGAAATTTTGCAGCCTGTTTGGAGAGTGAGGTATTGCTGTTTCCGTAGCTTGTGTAAAGCAATTTGTCAAGTCTCAGGAACATGAGTAAAGCCAAGCCTCTAACAGGATTTCTAATAGGATCATCCATTGTTCTAGTTTAGAATAGGGAAAAGGAAAGAAAAAAAGACACAAGACATATTTTCAGGTCTGTAGGATAGCTAGCTTTTGGGTTTATGTCTTGTCCCCAACTACTGCTGCAGATCTTTCCCTCAGTATCTGAAGTGTCAGCCATCTCTGAATATCTGACTCAGACACCAAAGTAATTTCAGAAATATCTTTCTACTTCATTCTAAGAGTTCAACCTTTTGAATTTTCACTCTTAAGCAGCATTGCAGCCTCCAGTAGCACCACCCACAAAGATGCCAGAGGGCAAAACCACGTACCCAGAGCCCAAACCAGCTGCCTTCTTTCTAAACAGCTTCTCATATGTACCTGGGAGTGAGCTGCAAGCCAGAGTAATTTAGGCAGCCTTCAGCCTGGTCCTCATTGTTGTGTTTCCTGAGGGCTCTTCAGAGCGTCTTTGACTGTGTGATTGTAGGCTCATTCATTCCTCCAAAGTGTCTGTTGGCATGTGTTGCTAAGAGCTCGACATAAGGTGAGTGTACATCCACCCAGGCACACGGCAGAATTGCTTGTGGACATTGGACCACATGAACAAAGACTGCCCGTAGGTCCTGATGCAGGGCCTGTCTCATCCCCTTGTGACAGAAGAGACCTGAGTTTTGGTTATGGATGGACACACATCTGACGACTTCTTAATGGAACGTGGACTTTATATATGGCACCCTCCTGCCAGAGCATTTCATACCACAAGGCTAGGGTAACTTTATCTTGTAGAGGACACTCTGACAGACAACACCATTTTCAAACCTGGTCAGGAGAAACAGAGGTTGCCTGAGGTGTACATAGTCAGGTTTGATGCCTACAAAAGAAACCAAGAAAGAGAATTCTAATCTGTAGATTCCCCATGCCATGGTCCATCCGGGTTTATAGGCCAATGAGTTCCTGAATGAAACCCAGCAGATGCTCACACTTCTTTTCTTGCACCAAATAACTAGATGTTTGAGGAGCCTAAGGGAAACCTGGGAGTTGTGTTCAGACATCAGGGGATGTTGATCTGTATCAGCAAAAGGCAGAAACAGGAGTATCCAGCAGTGAGTGAGGTGATTAATCCCAGTACCTTAAGTTTGGCCATTTAACTGATTAGATCCCATATAGCGGGCACACAGTGTTTTTATACTCAGCTGAAACTCTGAGGGGCTCCATGATGTGCCTACGGCCCATTTTTGAACTCCCTCTCTTTTTTGTTCTTTAGTTGCCATTGAAAGAAAAACATTTAGGATCTTATCCCCCTCCTGCTTTTTGGCATCTTTAGATGGATATTCTCCTAATTCCTAGGTCTTAGGTGACATTGGCAATTTAAAGTCTTGAATGCACTCTCAGCATGGAGAGAACATAAATGATTTTCTATTTCAACAGCACCAGGGAACAGAACAAGGTCAGGTACTGTCATCAATTCATTTTTGTTTATATATTTATTTATTTTTTTAAAACTAATTCAAGGAATACTCATAAAATACTTTTTGAAAAAGAAGCCAAATTCACCTCTGTCTCCACCATGATTCACCGATCTACACATTCCAGAAATGAGATTGAAGATAGCTGCTTCATTTGAAACCAAGAGTTTTGTCTGCAAGCACAGAGATGTAATTTATCTCCCTCCTAATCCTTTGCTGTTCAGACTCCCACAGCTGAGCTAGACCTGGTAGGTTCCTGCCATAATTGTTGGTCTCATAACTCTACATTCATGAACACTTCTGACATCTGACTTAACAGACACTGACCCTGTGTTGAAATCATACAGTCACATGATGAACGATGCACTGGATGGATGGATGGATGGATGGATGGATGGATGGATGGATGGATGGATGAATCTGTGGTCACACATCAGGAGCCCTTTGGAAACGGGAGAGAAATAGCCTCTCCAAAGACATGTTTTGTCTCATCTGTTTTAGAAATCCACCTGAAAAAGAGATTAATCACACCCTGGAGGCTCCTGCTCATCTCCTTTTACTAGGCAGGGATTCAAGACTGACTGTTTCTCACACAGACATCTCCGTTGAAGACATCAAAATCTGAACAGAGAAATTTTCCCCACCTTACCTTCCCCCTCCCACAAATACACGGTACATCTCAATTTATAAGTAAGTTGCATCTCTGTAAAGACGGGGGACTCCCTTTTTATGCACCTTAATCTCCTGAGCTGCACCTCAAAGGCTGAAATATAAAAGATGATGCCCTATATTTTGTTTGGTTTATTATAATGAAAAAACAAGCAGTTTGTGCCTTAGGTGTGATTTACACTGAATGATGTGCAGTATTTTCCTTCTTTTATTGGGTGCGCCAATATTTTAGGAATAAATCTAGAAAATGTGTGAATTCTAATATCTCTGTATGTGAGTTTAGTGTCTTTATATAGACAAGTTAACTCAGTTTGCATCAGCCAATTTATTTCTTGGCAGTTTCTCAGTTTTGAGGTAGCAAGTAAGTTGTTTGTGAAACCGTCTACTCTTACACAGCTTTGCATGGATTAATTCCTCACTCCTTTTCTGTCTGCAGCCAGTAATTGTTTATAAGTTGAAGAGGGCTGTGTTCTTGGTTTACTTTATTTCTTTGAATGGTGATGAA
This sequence comes from Arenaria interpres, assembly GCA_013399435.1. Lineage (NCBI taxonomy): Eukaryota > Metazoa > Chordata > Aves > Charadriiformes > Scolopacidae > Arenaria > Arenaria interpres. The sequence continues at coordinate 5,638 of VXAK01021275.1, read as the reverse complement.
CAAGTGGAAATTGTCACAGCCAACACAGCTCAGTCATTAACAAAGTTAAATAACAATCAAGGCGGATTTTTTTCTTTAATCTCAAACTTCTGTTTTGCATCAGAACTAATTATTTCAACTTAGAACCTGACACAACTCGCCATTATAATGGAAGGGAGGTTTCAATGAAAAACCTGCACCTTTATAAAGAAGCTTGGCTTTAAGTCATCTCCCACTGAAACATCAGAAGATCAATACTGCACAGAGCCCCAGTGTACTGGATTATTGTGAACATCCTGCTGGCTACAATTCAGCTTTCCATTTAATTGTGCTCTTATTTAAAATTCTGCTGCACCTGCAGAAGAGCAAGAGAAACCTGATAGGCATTTTGTAAGGTTATGAACAATGAAAACTCTAGATAAATGTCAAAGAAAAGATAGTAGGCCATAAATCACCACCTGATGGTATCAGGTGAAATAACCTGTTCTCTCCCGCACCTCCCCAGGGCAAGCAACCCTGAATATGTTAAATGCTGAATTTATCAGTGATGCAACATCCCCACTGACACTTAGATATGAGGCTATTTCAGCAGTGATGGTGATTTTTTTTTTTCATCTTACAGTTCTTTTGATTTTTCTGGGGATGAGATGTCTCAAGCGACAGATAAAAACAGGGTAGAGTGGCGGCGAAACTTAAAAATCCAGCCTCACAAGTGATTACCTCGTATCTGCATTCAAAAAAGTTGTGAAATAGATCTATTCATATGACAAGAGTAAGACAATTTCTTTTCCACCATCTTGTTGATAATCACAAATGCTAATGGTATCTCTGCAATGTTGTCTTGTCAAATTATGGCAACCCAGGCACTCAGGCTGCCTAAATCAGCCTCTCCGTACCTAGACACATGTAAAGCAATGAAGGAAGAAAGTCAGCCCAGCCTGGAACCAAAGGGGGAATCATTTAAAAATTCTTCCAGATCAAAACATTTTTCCTTTTGTCTCCACATTTTCTGCTTCATTTCATTCCACAGTGGCGGGGGGGAATGTTGTCATCTGGCATTGGTAGCAACGTCATATAAAATGCATCACCCAAAGGAAAAAAAATATTCTATTTTTGCTTGAAAATTGGAGTCAGATTTTCAGAGGAAAGGAGCTAAATCATGTCTGCCAAACAGCGAATCCTTGCAGGCGCATGCAGCCACAGCCACACAGGGCATCCACATGAAGCCCTGCCAAAGCTGGGCTGAGGAACTGCCACCCTCCTCCCTATTCCTCCCTTTATTCCTCCCCCAGAGCAGAAATGCAGCTCTGGGGCCTCTGCCACTCAGTGACCCCTTGCATCAGGTTTCCCTGTACATGACAAGGGATCTCAAAATAGGATGGCAGCCACTAACTGCTGCTCCTAATGATCATGCTGCCCAGAAGCTGGGGAGAAAAAGCCACCCTGAGAATATCTCCATCTGCAAAGGAGTCCTTGTAGAAGGGACACTCCTTGGCAACCCATTACTTCCACAGTTACACAGCTCAGTCACTTGATTCGGGTGCAACTCTTCACGTGTTGAAGAACAAGAAAGATTGTGCAGTTTGGAGATGCACATGCATGTTTGCACACTGTGGATGTTGTGCTGCACCTTTGGATAACATTCCTGCTTGCGGCCTTCTAAGAGGAAGAGAAAAAACAGCTCCCTCTTCTTGAAATGATAATATCCACATGAAAATAATTGCTGCTCTGCATTTCTCATGAGTGGAGCCCTGTGCGTGTTCGGGGTGGGAAGCGTGACTCAGAGAGATCCCTCATGGAGCACTGAGCAGCAGGCACCCTGGCCATGGATGCAGCATGCTTTGAAACAGCATGGTGTGCACATACTCCTCCTCTGCGCAGGCAGTAGTTAGCTGCAAAATCCTGACCAGGTAGCTGGAAGTGTTGGCAATATTGCAGTCCTCCATCTCAGGGATGATGGTGACCCACGAGGCTGAAGCACTGGGGACCATTTGCATGGAAGGGACTTCCCTGCAGATTGGGGAAGGGCCAGCCCCTCTGCTACTTGAAACTTTGTTCAAGACTTTTGTTTTTGTAGGGTTTGAACAGCATCCAAATAAGTTAAAACCACAGATGGGATGAAGTGAACTTGGATTTAAATTTGGATTTCACACTGCACATATGCATACACATACGTGCACACAGCACAGCAGCTTCCCTGATCTGAGAGATGGGTTTAAGCCGCTCTTGAGACAGAGATCGGCCACGACACCGCATCCCTGAATCACCCACACCTCTGCGAATTACAGACATACATACTGGGGGGATGGGGGAAAGGAAGAAGAAAATCTCTTTTCTGCTCCAAAAATGTTTTAATCAATTCACAGCAAATACTTCTTCTTTCCCATCTGTCTCCTCATTACCTATGACAAATAGAAAGTAACACCTTCTCTCAACTCCAGGTTTCCTCTGCTGATTTTCTGTGTGGTTGCCTTTCATATATGAGCAGACAAGGACCAAACCATTATTTCTCACCACAGCTCTGAGAGGGTTGTGGTTTCTTTCCCTCTCCCCAAAAGGCAAATGTCTAAATGCTCAGGGACTCCTTGAATTTTTCAGCAGCTTAGGTTTCTCCTTTACTCCTTTGCAATTTTCTATCTGCAGAGAGGACTGGGATAATGTGATTCATTAAGTCTCTGATTTTCACTTACACTACACATTCCCTGAGCTTATCTAGGACATTGAAGGGGACTTTAAAAATGGGAGAAAAGTTATTCCTTCCTTATTTATTTATTTTAGCTGCCAGGTTACATCAGCTGAAATTGTCACGTGCCTGATCCTCAGATTAGACTGCATGGGCTTTTAGGCATCTGGATCTCCCAGAAGAAAAGAAGGATGCTCTTGCACCTGATCTTGTGGGCCAGAGAACTGGGTTATCTAAATTGCCTTCTCCAGAGTTTGGGAAAGAAAAGCTGTATTCCCCTCTGCCTTCTGCCTTGTCTGTGACACAACAGTGGCTGAGTGCAAAAGGGCTTTAAATCAGAACAGCTGGGTTAGGTGCACTTGCCTTACACAAGTGTAAATGATGCTGTGAGATGGGATGTAAAGCAGGAAATGCTTTGTGCCTTTGTTTCATCACTAGTGAAGTTTTGTGTGATTTGGTTTTCTTTGCATTTCTAAAGTAAACTTGAAATCACCAGGAGAGGAGAAAGTAAGGTGTGAACATCCATTCTTCATGTATGAAATAAAACTATAGCTCAGGCAATTGTCACTGATGATCCCTGAATACTTTACGTAAGAATATGGTCTCCACCTTGATGTTGGATCATATTCCTACTTAAATAGTTACATTCCATATTTAAAATATCCTTCTCTGATGGTTTTAAACACTGTTGTCAAATATTTAAGAAGCTTCCCCTCAGAGACAGATGCATTTCAATGGCAGATGAAGAGACTACTTGTGCAATTCAAATATCCCTGTTAGCATGCGGAGGTCACTGATCACTTGAGATGAAGAATATTGAATACCATAAGAAAGTGTTTCATTTATTGCATGTCTGATAGTTAATAATTTCTTCTTCAACTCTGCTATTCATAAAAAGTGCATTTTGTCTCTGAGCCCAAATATGGAAAACTTGTGTTATCTGTAATATGACTTCTCTTATTTCTGTTCCTGGGAAAAAAAAAAAAAAAGAAGGCAAAAAAACACCCCAACCCACAAAACCTGTGAATTTCTAACACCAAAACAAATGTGGTGTCGTGTGTCTCTAACCTCCTTCAGCAGCAAGGTATAATAACAACATGCAAACAGCATTGATTGAACAAGATAAGGCTGTTCATACACGAAAAAAAAACCACCTCCAGCTCAAAGAAACATTTAAGAAATGTGGGTGTGCATATACTATAACTTCCTTTTGCAAAGGGCATAAACATAAATTGCATGCCAAGTTAATTATGGTTCTATACTGGGGCTTCATTTGCAACGATTTGTTCTCACTGGGAAGGATATTGGGATTACCATTCTGAAAATCAATCCAAGAAATCTCCTAATCTCTGTAAATGCAACAGAGACATAGCAAGAAATATCATCAGGAAAGAAACCTATTACTCCTCTAAAGTAAACAAGAGAATATGTTTTCCACCCCACTAAGTGCCGGAACCTCTTAACTGTGTCACTGCCCCAGCTAAAACCAAACAAAAGGGTTGCAACAGCCTTTGGAGCCTTTCAGCTTCAAGTACCTACTCAGGAAAGTTCTCTTTGTGAGGTTAATGTCTAATGAATATTGCAGGAGAACTTGCTGGTTCTGGCTGTATCAAAAACTGGCTGCACAAAGCCCTAAACACACAGAAAGGAGTCACAAGTGGACCTTTCCTGTTCGTGCTGGAAAAAAGTTAATTGGAAAAATGTTTCAGAGGTCGAGTGATTCCCAAGCACTTTAATTTATGTATTTATTTATCAAACACTATTTAAGTGAGGGGGCTAAAAAAGCTAAAGTTCTGTTTTCTTGGTGTGTGGAAAGTGATGTAAGGGATGGCAAAAACTGGAACTGCAGAATACAATACATGACAAGGGGATTAATGAGTCAAAGGGAAGCATTAGAGTAATAGATGATGCGTCATTCAGTCCAAAGCCTTGCTAGAGAGGAAAGGTGCCCAAAAAAGAGAAACCCCACATTCTGCTACAAACCAGATGTGGGACTTGGAGGAGACACAAACAATTATGGGATAAAGGGAAGCTCATCTTGAAATGAGAAACAGAGAATGAATAAGTAATTCATAGAAAATCATATATGCGATACACCACCATCATTTCTCTTGATTGGCTTTGGGTTGAACCTTTGGTAAAGCACAGTATTCAAATGCACGAGTAGTCTCCTTGTCTTCAAGCAGTCATGATAAGGTAGGTGCTTAAGTGACAGGATGAATCTAAAACTTCAGCTGTCTCATGCCACTCTCCAGTTCTTCGCCCTTGCTGCTGCCTGTGAGTACATTCCCCACATAACTGTGCTCTGGGCAAGGAATTCCACTTAAAAGCCTTCACTGTCTGTTGGTAACTTAAGTGTGTGACCCAGTGTTCTCCTGCTGCTCTCAGGGTTGACAGGAGCTAATAATAGCTTTGCAATGCTTACTTTTACTATCCTGCTCAGATTTTTCTATTCCTTAATGAGGTCTTCTATGCAGATCCAACTGTCCAAAGAACCTGCTGCACTTTCTCCATTCAGTGTGAATACCGAGCTGCACCATCACTTGGGTGGTGCTTCCCAGCAATGCAGCTCATTCATGTAACAACTCACTGGAGCAGCTCTTGGTCTCTCTCGCTGCCCATGCTGTGTCTGAAGGCTTTCTTCCATGTTGCTTGCAATGCTCCTGCCTTGTGCAGTTGTGTTATCGTAGAATCATAGAATGGGTTGGGTTGGGAGGGACCTTAAAGATCATCTAGTTCCAACCCCCCTGTCATGGGCAGGGACACCTCTCACTATACCAAGTTGCTTAGAACCCCATCCAACCCCAGAGTCATTAATTCAGGCTAGAAGTGAGATACCAGGTTCCATTGATGAGATAGCGTACAAGGATTGGAGCGCATTGCTCCCACTAGTGATTTTGAAGTCAAGACTAGATTTATTTTTGTTTGTTCTAAAACATTTACTCCAGTTCAAATAAAAATTACAGAATCACAGAA
>VXAK01021272.1:112283-123021 GCA_013399435.1 Arenaria interpres | reverse complement strand
AGCCCCCGCTCACGTCCCCGCACCCTCCTCTCCCTCGGTAAGGGGGGGCATCCCGCACCCAGCCGGCCTGGTGCAGGGTCACCCCCTCCTCTTGTCCCCCCCGGGCACACGACAATAAAGCCCCTGTGGGGAAAGGCTGGGGCTCCTGTGGTTTTTGGGGTGGCTGCAGGGTGGCACACGGGGGTGGCCACCCCTCCGGGCTGGATGGTGTCCTGTCCCACCCCCAGGCTGGCAGCAACCCTCTCCCCACCCAAAGCATCCGGGAAGGGGGCAGACCCCCGGGCACACACACTGGTGGTGCAGCCACTGCTTGCCCAGGGACTCTGCCCGCTCGTAGGGGCAAAAACCCAGCGTCATCTGCCCTCCTGGCATGGCCCAGATGGCACTCGGGGCACTCAGCCCCCTGCAGCCACCGGGGGGAGGACAAAAAGGCCTTTTGCGGGGGGGCAGAGGTGCCAAGCCAGGCTGCCAGGGTCCCCGGGGGCTGGCAGTGGCAGGCAGGGAGCCGGGCTGGCAGCTGAGCTGCTCTTCCTGCCCACGGCTCGTTAATCTGAGCAGAGGCCACGGATCCGGCGGCGGGATTATTCCCTCGCCCGGAGCCGAGCCCCAGCTGTGGGGGATTAACGCTGGGGGTTATATAAAGGAGAGGGGGGCCGCTGCCCCCCCCCAGCACCCAGCCCACCCTGCACGCACCCAGGGACACGCACAGGGGAGCAGGACGGGGACGTCCCCCAACCCACCCAGCGGTGCCAGCCCCAATCCCTGGCCAACAAACGTCTGGGATGCTCGGGATGCTGGGGACCTGTGGCATCTGTGACCCCCCCGTCACGGAGCAGGGGGCAGAGAGAGGGGTCTGGGGGCAGGGGAAGCTGCAGGAACCTGGGTCACAGGCTGGAGCTGGGGACCTCGGCGCTGGCAGCCACCGGGCAGCGACAGATGGTCCCAGGCTCCAGGAGACAGCGGCTGCCACGCGGCTCCCTCCGGCTTGATCCAAATCCAAGCCCCGGAGTGAGATTTTCATGCTGATGGACCGCAGCAGGAATCTGGGGTGTAAAACCAGGTCATGGAGCCCCCAGCGGGCGGTGAAGAGAGGGGGGCAGAGAGGGGCTGGCCCAGCCGGGTTATCTAACCCCGGCCTCCCTTCTCCCCGTCCTGCAGCAGGACAGGGCAGCAGGCAGAGCCCCGGCCGGCCCAACCACCTGGACACCTGGATTCCCCCCACACACCCCAAAAAAGGGAGGTTTCTGTCTCTGGGAAGTCACATGAAAAGCTGCCAAAAAAATCCCGGGAGTCTGGCGTAACCTCAGCTGCAACGACAAAAGCAGGGCACCATTTACAAACAATGCAAAAGAGGATTTATTGGAACCGTTCCGGTTAGACCAAGTCCTATCGGGCACAACTTGCAATAAGTTAAAGAACCAAACCAAACAGTCTTAGTGTTAAAAAACACACTAATACAGAACACAGTGATATATGCCATCATCACCCATCTGAGTTATTGAATCAAGGCACAAAGTCATTCATTAAATACTGCAAAAAACCAATTACACAGGGAAATAAGCTGGGAACAGGTCTTGTTTTGTTAAGAAGATGATGGTTTGGCACTGATGCGTTGAATTGAGCTGCCAGAGGGAAATCTGCGTTCCCAAAGTATCTGGAAACATTAATGGACAACTTAAAGCCAGAAAAGCACCCCCCCCAAAAGCTGAAAATCCAGCTCTCCTGGAGGAACATTCAGTGTGCCCACGAGAAATGTCAGGTCTGGGCAGGGATGGGAGGAGTGAGAGAACCCAGATGCTGTGATTGCGGTGAGAATATAGCCCGGGCACCTTGCTCCCTGCCCAAGGAATTTCAGTGGGATACAATCCACATCCCACACAGAGATGGGACCAGCACACAAGCCCTGGGCTCCCGCTGCCAGGCTCACGGCTTTCCTCAGCCCTGCCCACCCGGGTTCTGCGGCGCTGGCGCAACCCGGGGTCCCCAAAATGCTGGCACAGGCTGCTGGGCTTCGGGTCTGTTCTCATGCTGAGCAAAGAGGTGACTTAAGCTAGGGGACACGGCAGGAGAGTCTCCCTGCACCCCCAGACTCGCTCAGAAAACAGCTTGGGAAGAGAGAAACAGAGGGGGAAAGCCAGCATTTTGAGCCTGGGGTGGTTTGGGGGTTGTGGAATGCTCTCCCAGGAGCACCCCCAGCTTCCTGCACAGCCCGGGCACCTCAGGACTGGGCTCCACCAGCGGTGCAGCCCTGCAGAGACTAGCAGCACTCACCCCACACGGCTCCCTTGGCTGCCCCAGCTATGGGTCACGGGACAGAGGGAGCCAGGGCACCCTTGAGGCAACTCCCGGGACCAGCTGGAAGCAGGAGGTAAGCACCCAGGCAGAGCAGTGATGCTCCAGCTCATTTTGCTGCAAGGCTGGGAGAGCTGAAGCTCTGGGTGACACCGGGTGCCGGAGCTGGGAGCTGCCCCGCAGCAGGTTAAACCTCAGCACTTGCCACAAGAGAAGAACCAATGCTTGACCCTGCACAACCCGGCATGAATTTCTCATCCTACAGTATTTCTACACACACCACCCCCGAACTGAGACTGAGCAAGGGAGGGAGGCGACGGCCAAACGCCCTCCAGCACCGCAGAACTGGAGAGAGGTTGTTTTCAAGGGGTGTGTTTTCTGTCTACCTTCCCCTCACCAGTCAGAGGGACGCCCAGCAGCACAGGGACAGGGCTCGGTGCGGGGACGGACTGTGGCTTCCAGGATGGACCGAGCAGCCGATACAGACCGTTTTCCAGGCTTTGCACCTCATTCCTACACTGGTGCCCACCAAGCAATGGGGCGGAGCGTACGCAACTCCCTACAGAAGCCTCCAGGGGAGACATCATCTTCTCACAGCAACCTGTCCCACTACCTCGGGCTTCCAAGCTGGACAGAGAGAACAGCAGCCAAAAATCCTCACCCAGCACCCATTTGGAGGGCAGAGAGGGAACCATGGGCAGAGACAGCTTGTGTTGTGTCCCCGAGAGGCTCATGCCTGTCCTCCAGCCTGCCCACCTCCTGGCAGAGGGGACAGGCCTTGGAGAAGGCTCCTCAGCAGCTGCAAGGCTGAAAGAGCATTTGCAGGAGAGCTGGCATCGCCAGTCGCGTAAAGGGCTCCCTAAAGCAGCAAGTCCAGCCCCCAGACAAGGTTAAAATGCAGTTCTACTCTGAAAATATATCCTAGATCCCCTGGCACCTCAAAACCAGCAGGAGGGGTGGTGTCCGTACCGGTAGGGACCATCCAGCCTGGACCCAGGGTGGTTTTCCTACCACCTATAATCAGGCTGGGGACAGGGAGGAAGGTTGACGCATCAATCGGGGGGAGACCAGCTCCCTTCCTGTGTCACCACCACCACCCAGCCCGGCTGGAGAGGAAGCAGCAGAGGAGACAAGACAGAGGTGACTGCAGACTGGGGCACACGGGGCTGTTCTTAGGAGAAAAGGCCATTTTCTAAGTAGAACGACACTTTAACCTGTGCTCTGCCAGCCCGGGTGACACCGAGCCACACCATCAGCCACAGCTGGGGTCTGTCACTACACACACCCTACGGCTACCGAAAGCAGGGCCCCAAACCCAGGAGAGGGCTATCGCAAATCAACCTGCAGCCAAGCACCCCTCCCGCAGCCAGGAGAGCTGGCTCAGAAAGGAAACCCAACACCACACGCCGAAGCTCCGCTTCTCACGCAAGCGCCACCCAAGAAATAATCCACTCCGGCATCCCCAGCAAGCCTGTGTCTCCCTCCAGACGCAGGCTGAGTCAGCACAGCTCTGCGGGCACAGAAGGATGGAGGGGAAAGCCCTCTTCCCCGAGCTGAGGACACTTCAGTGGTGGCCAGCACTGAAGTCCCATCAGCTCCGGGGACGGACGCGCTCGGCAGCTGCCGCCCCGCCAGCCCGGGCGTCCCCAGCTGCTGGGGGGTGCTTCCCCGCCAGCCACGCTTTGGTTTGCAGATGGAGAAAGGCAGCTTCCCGTTTGAATTCGTCGTCTGGGCTTGCTAAGAGCACGGCTGCTGAGGAGAGGCAGCTCGGAGACGCCGGGGGCCAGGGCAGCCTCTCCCCCGCCTCCCTCGGCAAGCTCAGGCCCGGCTGTGGAATCGCATCCTGTAGAGGCGGTCCCGGACGTACTGCTCGCCGTCCACCGCCACCTGGCTCAGCCAGATCACCCTGCTCTCGGAGACGTCCTCCTTCAGCTTACGCTTCATCAGAGACACCGGCCCCGGCTCCTCGCTGGGCTGAGGTCCCCGCAGCAGCAGGTAGCAGGCGTGGCGGCTGCGCTCGAACAGCGTGGCTGGAAGGCAGAGCAGGGGGAAAGGCCCAGCTTGAGGTCTCTGGGTTCACGCTGGCCACCGGACCCACCACCACATACCCCCATGGAGCCCAGGAGGCACCAGCAGGTCAGTGTCCTCCTGTACCTCCTTGCTGGGCGGCTGGAAGGAGAAGACTTACCATCGAATGCAACTATTTGGTCTGTGCTATTGCGGAGCTCCAACAGGACGTTAGTGTAGGAAGGATGGAAAAGATACAGCTTCTGGAGAGGAGCTCTGGGTCTCTGCAACCAACAGCACACTATCAGGACACAGCCCCACACGTTAGCCCAGAGAAAACACCAGCACCAGGCTCAGCTGTTCCTCATGCTCGACAGAATACATCCAGTCAGATACTCGTCCGTGTCTGCCCAACTCATCCTGTCTGAAGCCACCAGTACTGAGCGCTGGGATCCTGCTTACTGCTCGGTGCTCTCCTCCCCACCCCAAGCTTCCTGCAAACAGCAGGCCTGGCTGCCACGGGCAGGAGACAGATTTTTGCCTTAGGGCTGGTAGAGTCAGGGAGGAAAGCACAGGAAGCTCAGCTGGAGCCCAGGCATCCTCCAGGACACAACCTGTCACTAATGCTGCCAGCACTGCCCCAGAGGGCTCCGTTACGCAGCTGAGCTGCACATCGAGGCTGCCAGAGGCCACCTTGGCCCAGAGAAAGGACGTTCACGTGGCCACGGGACATCACGGCGTGCAGTAGCCCCACAGGAGGAGGCTCCAGGCCAAACAGCAGCAACTTCAGAGGTACCCAGCCAGCAGTCCCTCACCTCCAGTACCACACCCAGGCCTCTGGACAACCCAGTGACTTTCTTTCCAGAGCCACTAAATCCCTTTTTTTCTTTATGTAATCAGGCTGAGGATGACAAAAGCTGTCGGTGCCACCACCAGCTGCACGCAGGGGCATTGCAGGGACGCTGACCACACACAGAGGTCTGCCTGCTTCTAGCAGACCCCATACTCAGCACAGGAGGCTGTGGCACAGACAGAGGTGACTGTGCACGCTGGGGAAAGGGGGCAGCTCCACCCAATTCTGGCCCAAAGTCCAGAGAAGAGCAACCATTCGGCAGCACTGCTCACCGTTTCGTTTCCTGCCACCTGGTATTCACCCCAGATGAGGAAGGCGGACCGGTGATCAGCAGTAGAAAGCGTGGCTGGCCCAGGGCTCTCTGCTCTCGAGTTCAGCTTCAGGTCCCACTGGACTGCTCCGGATCTGCTCTCAACAATCATCACCTAGCAGGGAAGAAAGAAAAGGAACTCCTACCAAAGAGCTCTAACAAGCCGTGAGAGAGAAGTCAAGTCAGCTGCCTCTACCCCACGCTGTCTGCAGGATCTGACACAGGGGAAGATGAGGAAATACTTGAAGCTGAGCATCACAGAGCTGTGAGACCTTGGGCAGGCCACATTAAAGTCCCAAGTTTTGCAGCTATTTCAAGGGGTTCAAAGCTCTGTCACTGAAGCCTCTTGCTGAGAAGAGAATTGAAGTGCCTGAGCTGGCTTCAGTAACCTGTTGAAAGAGATCCTTTCCCAGCCTAAACCTTCCTGAAATCAGCCAGAGGGAACACTCCCCACCAGCTGCCCTTGACTCAATGCCTGCTTGAGCCGAGACACGCAGAGAAAAGGGAAGTTAAAGGGAAGAGCCTTCAAACCTTCTTTCTGTCGGGTCCAATTTCGCTCTCAAGGACAATGCCAAGAACATCAGGTTTGTAGTATCCAAGCAGAGGCTCACTAAGGGAGAGAAAGAGAACGGAGAGGTCAGAACACCCCCTGATGGCTTGGGCACACCTTGTTCTCTCAGAGCAGCCTCTCTCCTGGTAAGAGACCCAAGTGCTATGTTATTTTAGCCTGGTACCACTCCCAGCTCCGAGCCCGGGCACAGAATGAAGAATCAACGCTTTGGGGTCCTCAGCTTTTGAAGTGGCAGCTGACATTTGCTATCAGACACATAATACAATAACCACGATTCAGATATGATCACAGAGCAGGGTTTTATCTCTCAAATGAGTTTAAAAAAATAGCATCTGGTAGGAACACCGCTGCTGCTGGGAGCCTGGAAATGCCTCATCCAACCCACGTCGGTGACGTTACCTCACAACACGGGAAACATTGAGGGTCCACAAAGTCTGAAGATTTTGCGTGTTGATCAGCGTGGCCATCTCGGAGTTTACAACCAAGATGTTCTCCCGTGACTGCCCAGGGATTTTTACCAGGTAACGAATGTCTCCAGAGCTGAACAAAGACAGAGAAATGATTACACTTTCTAGACCATGGATGGTTTTATTGTGGGTTTTTTTTTTTCCCTGTACAGTAAATGCAAATAGGAAACCCCAGCCTGCCTTCCCTCCTTTCCTGTGAAACCCTGACCGGGCCATCACCACCAGCCCTCTCCCCGAACTTTGGATGTGCTCCTAGTCCAAAAGCCACGTAGCCAGGGAAAGAACAAAGCCGTAACAGGCCACCCTGGAAGGAACACCAGCAACCAAGGCATAATCTCACACCTGAGAAGGGATAAGTGGTGCGTGGTGCGGTCAATGTTCTTCTCCCACTGAGGATCTTGCTCAAGGCTGGGAAGCTTAATTTCCATCCCAGTTGCCGCACTGTAGAGATCTTTCAGGGAATATGCATAGAGAGAGTTTTCTGTGAAAAAAAAAAAAAAAAAAGCAAGAATGAGGGAGATAAGTTACCCTGCCCTTGCTCTGAACTCTACAATTTTCCAGATCTGGCAGACGAACTATATTTTTAGGGCTTACATCAGAGAGTTGTAGTGGTACTTTGAGACTCAAGCCTGTTTTTGAATGCTTTTAACATCTTATCTGTTCATAATCCAAGTGTTCCACAGTAATCATTTGCTATAAATGACTACGTAAACCTTAAATTCTCAACGTTTTTCAAATAAAATTACTACAGCACGTAACAAACCTCAGTATAAGCAGAAGCCCTCCCTTCTCTTGGCCTTGAATAGCTCTTTCGTTAGGTAAAAGCACGACACAGCTTTTAAGAATGCAGAACACCCTTTCAGACAACTATTCAGTAATCCTGATTTCACAGTTATAATCACTCTTTCAGATTGAGCTCACAAACAGAACCGTACCTGTATAGAAAAGGAAGTAGGAGGAGGAGCCCAGGTTCAGCCTGATATAACGAGCTTTCCCATCCACGTCCAGGATGCCAGCGGAGCCGATTTGATTGCCATTTTTTCCTGAATGGATGAAGGTCTTAATCTACGCAGGGAAGGGATTAAAGGAAAAAAAAAAAAGGTTAATGCTGCATCGTATTGTTACTGCTCCAACTCGCGTGTTTTCCAAAGCTTCTGAGCAGCTGGTACTGAACAGAGGCTGAATGGGAAGAGCAAAGGCTGGGGTGAAAAGTCTCTCCCTGGTTTTGGAGGGGCGGGTAGGAGGCAGACGATCCCTCTGCTGCGAATACTTTTGCAAGTTTGAGAACCACTTCCAGCACAGCCACTTGCCCTGAGGTTTTCCTGTCTCTGCCACCACCTCCCCTGCAGGCTGGGGCTGCCAACCAGCATGACCCAGCCCTGCTAAGGACAGCGAAGATCGATTCAAGCCTCCTGAGCAGTGACATTGATGGGGAAGTCCTAAAGGCAGAAGCAAAGCAGCTCATGAACACAGGGGAAACTTGGCTTCACACAGCAGCTCTGCTAAATACTTTAAGTGCCCTAATCTACTCTTCCTAAGGCTGACACAGGTCCAAGGGGATAAAAGAGCTGACAGGTTATCTATTTTGTGCAGGGTAACAGAATCCACTAAAAACATTTCACCCAGGAGAATAAAGGCTAAAATCAAGATCCGATTCAAATGTCTGGGCAACAGTCACGGTCTGGGGAGAGCAATGCACACCAGGGAATAGAGAAACATCAGACCGAGAGAAACAGCATCCATCAGAGATGCTGAGTCAGGCAGGAACCCTTCCCTCTTCCCTGAGAGGGAGAGCCTGGGAAAGAGAAGGAAATCTGCTGCTCTCAAAGTGAATCTGGAGAGTCTGGCAGGTGAATAAAGGGTGGAGTTTGCCGGGGAGAACGAAGAACACAGCTGGAGAGGGAGAGCAACTTGTCCACCAGCTGTTCCCAGCCTCCCGCACTGGGAGGAGACACATACCAGCTCTTGGGGATCAACTTCACCTTTCCTCACAAGCACTGGTTCAGTGGCCGCCCCGGGACAGAAACAGCCACACACCACCTTACTCACTGCATTGCTTCATACCTCTGTGCACTGCTACGGGCGATACATCCTTAAAAACGTCATGTTTTCCCAGATGTGTTCGTGCCGAAGCTTGCAGCAGGCAGGGGTCAATAAGACCTTCAGAAAAAGCTGCCACCTGAAACCCCTGCACAGAGACCCTTCCCCCCCTTCCCCACAGACAGCTCAAAGCTCTGCCATTTCAGGAAAGAGCGGTATAATGTGACATTCAACTTCAGCACCTCGTTAGCTATAAAGCTAATTCAGTGAAGTTCCGAATCTCCTTCCGAGGAGACTGACTTTTTCCAGGCTGCAGAGTTCCCCTCAAGCTCCCTACATTTTGCGTGATTTCTCAAAACCCCCTTTGCTTTTACTTAAGCTGACAGAGTGCTTGCCAAGTCCGGAGGGAGGAAGGGATTTCATACCAAGATAGCTAGAGAGGTTAAATGGAAAACAAATCAAAAGGCAGCCTTGCAGAACAGAGACTACATTCAAACATTTCTTGGCCGCCTAAGATTTAAAAGAAAAAAAAACAACAAAAACGTCTTGAGATAACTGGGATAGCAAAAGCAGGGAGGAAAGAAAATAGAAGAGAAACGTAGGAGTTGGAGAGGATAGAATTTCTGATGACTCCGGCAACAACAATGCCTTGGACAGCAAAACCCTATTTGCTCTGGTACGAGGGTGACACAGAGCTCCCACTCCTCCCATCAGACTTGGGGGGAGCCCTAACCTCTGTGCGCTTTGAACAGGACAGACTGCACATGCAGATAATGCTCACCACATGGGTGCAGATTTTTAGTATAAAACCAGTTTTAGCTCCATGCCTTTATCCCCTGTAAGAAACGGCAGCTGTTTCACTAAATGAACCCACGTCAGAATCCAGCAGCGCAGCGGCACTGGGAAGAGAGCCCTGCAAAGCAGCCCACAGGCAGAGAGACGAAAGGTATCAGGAAAAGGCAGCAGCGGTACGAAAGCCCTGGCTGTCAGCTGTGCTCTGATCTAAGAGCCAAACCTGTCAGGGTTTGTTCGCTTCCACATCTCTGAGCAGAGTCCCGGAAAAATGCAAGCTCATCTCGCCCCAGCTCCCTCCATGCACAGCCCAGGAACAGGCAGTGAGGAGCCCAGACTGAAAAGGGGGAGGGATTCCTGGCCAGCTTTTTTCATATATATTTTTTTTTTAAACCATAAACACTTGCATTGATTTGGGAGTACATCCCAGTTTTGAGAGAATCTACCCCAAACCCACAGACATCAGAGGCCTCTGGACACTTCCTCTTTGAATAAAGAACATTCCTGCCCTGTCCCGTGGTCCGGCCACTGGGTTTGTCACAGCTTCGGGGTGACATACCTTATCTCCTGTAGCAATAAAGATCATCAGGTCCTGAACTCCGTCACTATCCATATCTGGAATCACCGACACGGGAGTCAGCACGGTATAATTAGCTCCAAAGTCACTGGACTGTCTCCACTGAACCTCCCCTAGAAGACAGAGTTTTTGGGAAACATTGAGTAAAAGGCACTTTAGGCTGAAAGGCTTTTAATGCCCCTGCTCCTCGAAGCACTTTGCAGTCGCCAGCCTTTCCAGCCCATCAGCACCACAGGCTCATCACGGGGTACTTTATTGCATTTAAAATGAATCCCAGTATCCACAATTTCAACTTGTGTTGGAAAGTAATTCTAACGGCCTGCACAAATGCACCCAAACTTCCCGGGCACAAACAACAGCTTGCTTTTCTCCTGCCTTAGGTTAACAACCTTCCCAGTGCATTCATGACATGGAGAATCCTTTTTTTGTGATCTAAAAACCTTGCTGCTCTGCACTTAAACCTGCATGGACGTTTTAAGATCATAAAGCAGCTGAATTCTGACCGCAGAGTTGCAGCGACCCCCAACAAAACCTTTTCTTCTGCAACTTGCCTCCTGCAGATGTTCCACACTGATGAGACCTGCCACAACTCAGTTCATATCCCACCTCTCCCTTGTTTGAAGCACACACACAGGGCTTTCAAACTTGTTTGCAAACAGAGGTAGAAAAGCTTTGTTTTTTAAAAATTGATATGCGTGGGGGGTGGGTTTTCTCTTCAACAGCTCCAGGCCCACTGGGTGGCTCCGCTCCACTCTGCCCAGGGCTGCTGGCCACTTCCCAGTCACCCACCAGTGGAATTTGCAGTGGAATTCCGCTGGGGGAGGGGGGG
>VXAK01021272.1:100841-112254 GCA_013399435.1 Arenaria interpres | reverse complement strand
GGGGGCAGACGGCTGGGGAAGGTTCTTTTTAAGGAAGACTTAAGTGACTAACTAGGTGCTCGGAGGGGAAATGCTTACCCTCCCCTTTAAACAGTATCACAGACAGCAATTATCATTTCAGGAATGCAAAGTAATCATCTGTTCTTTGTCAGAGATGCAGCTGGACTGAAGACCAAGGAATGACTACCTGAGCTGTCTGCCATCATTTAAGGCAGGCTGTATTTCCAGTAGGATCCCTCCAAAGCTTTTACTGAAACACTGAAAAAAAAAATACTTGGATTTGTTACTATGACAACAGATGTGAAGTAGAAGAGTGCCCTTAGAAAATCATGGGAAGGCAAAGAATTTTACCTCCGAAGAAAACAAGCAGCCTAAGGAAGGAGAGAACTTAAGTTTTAATTAACTATATCCTGGCTTCAGCACCGTCCAAAGCTACAACAGGCTGATAAAATTTGTATTTTGGTACATAAGGCTCTATTTTTTGCTGGTTGGACAGTGGATACAGTTTTGGAGGATGCATCTTACTCTCTTAAAAGAGCAATCTGACTTAACAGGTAACAGTGAGACAGATTCAGCACAAAGGACCTGAGAAGCTTTCGTGCTCCAACACAACACCCAGAGAGCATGAACTGTGAATCCAGTCCCATCCTGCTCCACCAACGGGAGACAGGACTATCCTGTCTGACATCTAGAGTGCTACGGTGCTTCCTCAGAGCTTGAGGTCACGCAGAAGCACGGCAACCGAAGCCAGGATGGAAATTAGACAAGTGCCTGGACAGCAAATCTAACCTGGGTGAAAGGGTTGGGTGTTTTTTTTTGGTCCGGAAGGAATAATAAAATTAGGATTTAGATGACTGACTGCAAGCAGCAGCAGAGGACACAAAGCAGGATCGCTGGCTTCAGGCTGGATGAGGTCCAGACACACATCCAGAGACTGCTCTCCATTCTGCAGCTCCCAAACAATCTGAGCTAAAGGCAGGTCTTTTCTACCCAGCAGTGCTAGACCCCTCTCCCATGCCCTTGCCCGCTTGTTTACTAAACACTTGTAAGCTCCTGGCATCCACCAGACAGTGGACATGAAGAAGTAACCTCTTTTGCTTTGTCTGAACCTATCACTTGATAAGAAGATCCATGGAGCAATGAAGAACTGCGACAGGAAACCACCATTCCCTGTTCTTCCACTTATCACTCATAATTTTATAGACTCATCTCTCCCTGTTGCACATTCTCCAGGCTGGAATTCTGGTTTATTTAGTGATTTCTTGCACAGAAGCAATTTCATACATCGGATCATCATGATTTCCTTTCTGCCATATCCCTTAGGAAACCAGAACCGCTCACAGGGCTCTCAACGCAGGCTGCTGGAGGATAAGGAGAAAAGAAAAGGTGTAACAAAATGCTTACTCCTGTCTTCTTCCTCTGGACTCGGCTCCTGGCCCTGGCAGAGATGGAATACGAAGCTACAGACTTTTGCTTTGACCTGCAACAGCTAATCTTAAGCTCTTGTGTCCCAGTTTGCTTGTAAAATAAACATGCAGGAATGTCAGCTCTCCCGAAACAGAAGCACACAATCCTACACTTCCCTTCTTGTTTGCTCAGGTCACTTATTCCGGCAATGAAGAAAGCAAGACTTAACACAACTCAAATTGATAGAAAAACACTAACCTTATCAGCGTTTAAAGATCAAAACCACATCAGACACTGTCAGAAGATAATCTGTCTATCTCTCTTTCAATCTTCCTACAGGCAGGGGCCAGGCAGCCCCACAGCCCTGGAATCTCGCCAATCCTCCACCACCACGAATCATTAACAGCTAAAGATTGCTCCGACTACTGTTTTTAGCACAATGTGATGTAAGTCAGACTTTGCCACTTTAAATACATGTGGCCTATTTAAATACAGTTTATTCTGATCTACCCTTCGAACCCCCAGTAAAAGTCAACTACACTAAGAAACCCCGTTTAACCTACTTAATAGCAAAAAGGTATCAAAATATGTCAGCTTCTGGGTTATTCACTTTTCTGTCTGAAGCAATTTTTCATCCCTTGGTTTTATTTTATCTATGGAATGTTTCCATTTCGTATAGTTGCCGTGACCTGTGGCTTAGCCTGGTTCCTTCTCTCCACGATTGTGCCGTGTCTTTATGTCTGTCTTCAGTTACACGCCTTTGGCTCAGCAGCCACTCTTCTACACTTTCACCTAAAAGCAACTACTTCATTAGCGTCCATAAATATCCTGCACTAAAGCCTATTGATGAGGGAAACAGTGATAAGGCATCTCAGTAGGTACAGAAGTGTTCCTGCTCTGTGTGTGTCTACACTTCCATCTACACTGGAAATTAAAAGTTACACTAGAATTTTCTCAGATTCCTTAGAGCTGTACCTCTTGCTATTTCTCTCTCCCAGTTTCTGGAAAGCAGAGTGTGAGGGGTTCGATACCAGAGGATGGGATCCTAGGCATGTTTCCAAAGGAGAACACGCACTGTTTAGAACCTTTAAAACGGTGACCCCCAAAATGGAAATGTTTTTCAGGCTTCGTCAGAGAGGAAGGTTCGAGGTGCAAGAGATGGTTGCTGCCCTGTTCCCAGAGAAGGCATCCTTTACCCTCGCCCCTTGTTAGCAAGATGATGATGAATTTCTCCATCTCTAGGTTCAGAAATGAAGGCGGCTTTCCAGAGGGACCAGGCAAAATCCTGCACTACTGAAACTGGTGAGTCCTTATCCTAAGTGTTCTCCTGGATAACTTTAAAATCAGAAATGCCTAGAGCTCCCGCTCCTCTTGTCGCTGCAGGCGCTCCTAGCACTCACAGGCAAATGACTGAGAAGTATTCCAGGTCTGTGTCCAGCCCCTGAGAGTATAAAGTAACGTTCACAGCTAGTGACTGCTTCTCCTGTTTCAGAAGCTGTTGAAAAGTTGTTCATCTAATACGGTGGCAAGTTTCCAAGACAATAAATACGCTGTGCCCACTGTTCATGTACCAGCAAGTCATGGCACGCTGATGTCCCCAGCCTCTGAGGTCACCAGGTGAGAAAAGCGAGCAGCACCGTCCCCTGTATGGGCAGCAGGCCTCTGCTCCACACTCACCCGTCCGCAGGTCAACCGCCGTCAGAGACACAGGCTTCCCCACCAGCAGGCACCCCGGGGCCTCAGTCCCCCCCAGCTGCTTGATGCCACACTCCATCCACTCCACCTCCTCAGCAGCGGGCCTCTCCCACAGCGCTCCGCCGTTTGTGCCGGACACAGCCGCAACGAAGGCACAGGGAGAAGGCAGACCTGAAGAGAATCATAGAGTGGTTTGGGTTGGAAGGGACCTTCAAGATCATCTAGTTCCATCCCCCTGCCCTGGCAGGGACACCTCCCACTAGACCAGGTGGACATCAGGGGGAACGGTACCTACATCCACCTTTGCTGCCCTGCAGCTGGGACTCACCCAGTTCCTCTCCCCACCCAGCCAACCTGGTTGTCTCTCCCAGAGCCACCACAGCCTCACTAATTGGAACTAAAAGAGAAATATCATCCCTTTTACTGCAAGTTCTTCTCTTCCTGCATCAGTTACCTTCATCCAAGCAGGTTCTGTTGAAGCTGCCACTGCCATTGCTGGCTTTGAAAGCAAAGAGGACATCTTGCACTTTGTCTTCGTTCACGTCTTCTATAGCAAGAAACGGGTAGGCCACTGTAAAAGAGATCACTGGTGAGGATCGCCTCAACCAGCAGCAGAGCTGGCTGGAGCAAACCACAAATTCCTAGAGACCTACTCACTGCCTCTCTCCCTGACAGTGTAACTTCAGGACAAATTGGCTTTTGTATTTAAAAAAAAGCCATCTACATGAGTACCGAGGACTGGAAGTTAGTGCCAAAGGATTTTTTAAATTTGCCATCCCCCAGAGGATTTGTCTTTTTTTAAATCCAAGCAGCCAGAATTCTAACTATGTTGAACAAAGAACAACTCTGGTCTTGGTGTGAGCTTGCTATTCCCAAAATATTAAAAAAAAGCCAACAAACAAAACGCACAAATTTCATCTTTCTCACTCTCAGCTAAAAGCAGCCTCCTTCAGGCGGGAGCAGCAGACCCTGGGATTTCTGCATTAACACACAAAGCCCAGTTCCCGTCAGCGAGCGCTATCTCTGCGTTTACAGCACAAGCAGCACGCACCCACTGCACAGGAGAATAAAGAAAAGCTTTCACACACGCGAACGCTGAGCCACCAGGGAGCAGTACCCAGGCTAAAGAGCCGACTGAGGCAACTATAAATTTGCGCAATTTATAAAAAAAAAAAAACAAGATGCAATTCCTCTTCTCCCTTTCCAGACAGTCAGGGGGAAAAGTCAGCTGAGGAAGAAGGAAAAGTTTACAGAGGGAGAATGCCTAATTGTCCCCAAACCTCAGCTCAAACTTCAAGGGAACATTTTACAGCCCAAACTTCAGCACAGCTTTATTCCCAGATACCTCCTCCCCATTTTTTTTCCCCCAAATGAAGCCAGCCTGCTACCTCATTAGCACTTTAGAGCAGGATCTAATTTCTCCATTAGTTCCTGTAAACACCTCCTGGAAGGCCACACCAATTATGACAGGCCACTGCTTATCCAGGTCAGGTATTCACAGCTCTGGCTCCCAAGGGCAGCATCCCTGTGGACCTCCTGGCTCCGGATCACGCTTAGGTGGAGGTCCACAATTCAAATCCGTGGCACATAAAGGAGAAGGACCGTTAGCAAGTATTTATTCTGCTACAGCAAGCTCACCTGCGTTGTCGTAGTTTCGGAACCATGTTCTTTCTGAAACTGGCCTCTCTGGGCAAGGAATGATAAAGGAGAAAGCAAACACAATTATCAGACAGAGAAACAATGAGATGAAGAAGGCGGCAGTGCGCCAGCGGGACAGCCGAGACAGTCGCGATGACTGCTTGCTGATAATTCTCCTCTCCACAGAGTTTTCATGGTTCTCCTGAACTTTTATGTCCTCGGTCTTCAGTGGGTGGATCTCAGCTTCCGAGTCTTTGTTATCCATCGCGGCTCATTCATCAGTATTCAGACGCCCTTCGTCCCTCTCACCTGCAACAAAGGAAAGAAGAGTTAAAACAGATTTTGGAGTACATAAAAAAAACCCAACAAAATATTCTGTTACTACCTGATATTTACACTGGAAACACTTAACAGAAGGTGAGCAAATCAGTGCATTGTCACACAGTCGGATACAACGTGCCGTCGGTACCGGAGGTCTCCCACGTGGAGCGACAGGGAGAGACCGTGGGATGCAGGAACAGCACTATTTCTTCTTCAGAGGAGGAGGAGGAAATTGGCTCTGCTAGACCCAGACAAAGGCAGCTACAGCCTCTATACTGAATGAACTGACTGGTTTGTAGGCCTCCCTTGCGAAAAAAAACCCAACACACCAAAAGCCTATTTTTGCTGCAAAGACTTATTGCCACCTCTTGTGTATGTCAGTCTGACTCCCAGATGGAGAGGTGAAAGGAAACACTCCTGACCTTTATATTCCAAGGTAAGGCCGTTCCCTACTGTAATGAGCACCTGAGCTCACCCAGGAGAGGGAGAGAGAAACAAACACCAGCATATTCTGCATAGGAACAAACCAAAGCAATTTTACACCTTCTCAGATGAGAAACCACTTGATAAGTTTAGCAGCCCAGCCCTACAGGAGGCAAGAGAGTGATTAATTTCCCCCCCCAGAGGAAAAAGAAGGCACGAGTTGAGACGAAAATGAGGCAAATTTGACTTCATCAGAATAGAATAAGAGCTAATAACTGCTATTTTACTTTTTCCTGCTATAAATCACCATCTTGAGCCACAGCCACAATAACAGAAGGGTTCTGTGCTAATTTATTATAAAAAGAGGGGGGGGAAAGAAAAAAGCCCTAGTTGGTTACAGAAGCCTGTAACTCATTATCCACAAGAAAAAGTTAAGGTTATATATAGTTTCTCTCGTAGTGCTTCTTTAAAAAAATAGCGGAAGGGAAGAAATAAAGAATAACACATTCCAGTAGCCTTGGAAAAAGCTGCATGACAGTGTCATAAAAAGTTATATCAGAGCAAATAAACATGACAACCCAGCCAATTTTCCATGACCGTGGCCCAGCAGTCACGTGCCTGGATTGTCCGCTGGAGCAATTTACCTCCCCAGCAGAAAATAGCTTAAACTCAGCACCAGCGGCACAACGCAGAGCTCGGGCGTTCAACCCCAACGACAACAGGGCGCGTTACGTCTCTCGGTTCGTGCCCAAGTTCGTTTACAGGTTCAAGGAAACCCAAGATGAGAGTAACCCTCGGGAGCTCCAGGCTCCTCCAGGCAGCTGCGGCTCAACGGGAGGGTCTCACCTCCCCAGGTTGTCCCCATCTCACCGCAAGGAGAGCTGCGGAGGCCTCTTCTCTTCTGGGTACAAGCCACAGGGGGAAGAGACCTAGGGGAAGGCAGGGGTTGAGCGGGACAGCCTGGCACGCTGCTGTCAATCCCCCAGTTAACCTCAGCGCCTGCTGGACTTATAAGGCTGGAGTTACGGAGCTCTTACTCCAACCCCAGCCCCCTGGCATTTATTCTGCAGCAGCACATCGAGTACAAGATCTCGCTCCAGACAATTTAATTCGAGCCGCACGATACCGTGCAAACGCCATTAGATCAATAATGTAGAAACTGTTATCTTACTCCCAAGATCTAACTCCAAAGACCTCATCTGCCCTTCACATCGGTTTACTGGCAACACCAGAGACACCTCCACGAGGTCGGCTGTTTCCAGACCAATGGCAGGCACCTGACAAGGGTAGAAAGGCTCCAGATGGAAAGGGGAAGATAAGTAAGAGCCCTGCATTCAGCTGTCCTCCCTCCTGGCCCGGCCATCGCACTGAGGAGCCGAGCACCCCACCTCCAGCAGGTTCAAGGTACAAGGCTCCAGGCACAGGCTGAGCAAATGATTCACCGGAGCGGAGCAACTGCTGCCGCGGCAAAAGGGGGACGGCGGCAGGAATGGGTTATGCAGCCTCCCTTGCCACGAGGCAGATGGCTCATGTGTCTCTGGTGTGCCCGTCTCCGGTGGCAGCGAGAGGTGGATCTTCTCAAACACTGCGAGAGGGCTCCATTATAACCCCACCAGCATCACCTCCAATGGAGCCCCCCGCAGCCCCCAGTGCAAAGCCAGGAAACCTCCACCTACAAGACTTCCCAAGAAAGACCAAAACCAGGCTTCTCCTCTCAAAGCCCAAAAGGGCCACCATCTCAAGGCTGTATGGAAGGCGTATTTTTATGAGTCACTTTAAATCACACCACTGTCATCTAGACTGGGATGAGAACAATAAAAAAAAAGCCGTAATTATCCTGACATCCCCAGCAATTCCCCTTCTTTTGCAGCAACGACCCTGGGAGCCACCAATTACAAAGAGCCCTCAATGCCATTACAGCAATTCTTTCTCTTTTCTTTCGGGGTTTGAATAATGCCCTTTGCACCCCTGCCAGAGCGGAGGCAGTGCCAGAACAGCGACCACAAAGGTCACCGGCAAAGGCTCCAACAATGCAGGAAATCCCATCGCCCGCGGTTGCCAAAGTACATGCTGGCAACGTGTGAAACGGTCTGAGCTCCGAACAACAAAGAAGTCGGGTAATCAGTTTAATTGAAGACAAGCAGAAAATGACAGTGTGCCTTGCAGATGATTTTACCGTCCTCTAGCAGCCGGCAGTTTGTCTCCCGCTGGGAGGGGACACAAAATAATTCACTGGGAAGTTTAATGCATCCAGGCACCTCACAAAGAAACAGGCAGCGACAGGATCCTGCGCTGCTGCATTACTGATAGGGGCTGCACGCACCAGATCTCGTAGCCAGCACCGGCTCTCTGCGCGGGGATGGGAGGCCTCACCAGGAGAAAAGGTGGGAGAAAGACTTCATAGAAGAGGAAATAATTAGAAACCACTCGCAACAGACCTGACCTGGACCCACAGAGCCCAGGGAGTGCTGAAGCACAGCCAGGATCTGCATCTCATATGCTTCCCGAGCTCTAAAGACTACTTACCCCCAGCAACGGGACAAGTGAGGAGCGGTCCCCGAGGAGCCAAGGAGGAACGAGCACCCTTTCCTGTCCCACAGCAGCAACGCCACGCTCGGAGCAAACACACGGCCCTCAGCTTTCCTCACCAAAGTGGGGCACTGACTCTCCTCTTTCTCCTGAAGCGACAGCACAGACTTACAGATCTGATCTGAAGCAAACCAGTGAAACTTGTGCAGCGAGCGGTTAGCGCCAAGCCAGAGTTAAATCTGAGGGACAAACTATCATTACCAGTCAGCTAGAACTGCCTGACAAGCACAGAGAACCACATACAGTCCGATGTACAAAAACTGGTAACAAAAACCTTTTAAGTATCAGTGTGATGGAAGGTTTAACTCATTTTCCAGCCATAAAACACCAAACCACAGCATCTCTAATCTCACCAGGCGCCAGGTCTTCCTGGAAAACTTCTAGCAATATATCATAACTCAGATTTGATGTTTGACTTACTTATATCTTTTACAGAATGATGAAATCGGACTCTGGCCATTTTAGGAACTCAAACACAGCCTTTGGGTGTTTGGGTTCTGTACTTCTTTGTTTTAAGCACCTTACAGCCTTCCTTCCTGTTAGCCAGAAACTGTCAAAGCTCCAAGCTGCAATCAATAATGACAAAACAGCTTCCAAATTTTGCTCTGAGTTAAGATGCAACGTTCCTTTCAGGGTTGTCTCCCAGGAAGAGACAGTCGAGTTTTGATCGGATGCGTGGCAGGGCACTGCAGTGAATCCGTTGGGCAGCCACCTGCTGCAACACCAAGACATTAAGAGGTCATTTTTTCCCCTTTTCTGCACTCCCACCTACATACCAGTGTCCAGCCACCAGGCAGTAACACGTCAGATCTCCCCCAAATGAGATTTTCCTCTCCAAATACACTCGGGCTGCACTGCGTACACAGGCTTACACTTTTGCTGGATCACCTGCAGCCCATAACTCTTTCTCGACATAAAGAGGTGGCTGAGGAGACCATCGCATCCAATGCCGGGGTACCCCTGCTCTCATTCACATCCCTCCAGCCTTTGCAAGGACACAGGTTGCAACCCAGACCATACTGAAATGTGGGGACCCGCCTCAGACAAACAGCCACATTCCGCTGCTACAGCCGTCCTTTCCCCTCCCCTCCCGCTCGCTGTTCTGCCTCTGTTAATGCAGGTCTCTTCAGAACACCGGGCACTTCTTAAATGACACTTTAGCCCTCCGGTGCAGACACAACACATGCCACAGAGCATTCACAGCAAGCGAATCAGAAACTCCTTCAGAACCCAACCAAGTGTCACCTTAGAATGCGATACATCTGTCATTTGTAGGAGAAAAGGCCTCTTTTCCAGGGCAGTTTTCGCTATAGTCGGGGGTTCGGGTAGAGAAACTGTTTAGCGAAGAGCAAAAAGATGATCCAGTCTTTTTTTCCAAGAAAGCGATGGGAAGATCAAAACTCTCTAAGGTGAAAAACATCATTAAAGCTGTGTGAGACTGATTATAGGTTAGGGCAGTAATAAGCAGCAGGAACCCATGCCATCCACCATCCCAGACCTTGCAGTTTCGCTGGATCCAAGCCACTTGCCCTCACAGACACTAGTGGTTTGAATCTCTCACGTCAGAGACATCCCCACCTCACCCATGGGGCTCCCCAGCTTGCGTCAGAAAGCACAGCGACTTCTCCTCACCCCAGACATTGAACACAACAGGGACTCTGGGGAGATCATGGACCTGTTGGAACAGGTCCAGCGGAGGGCCACGAAGATGATCAGAGGGCTGGAGCACCTCTCCTGTGAAGACAGGCTGAGAGAGCTGGGGGCGTTCAGCCTAGAGAAGAGAAGGTTCCGGGGAGACCTTATAGCAGCCTTCCAGTATCTCAAGGGAGCTACAGGAGAGCTGGGGAGGGACTCTTTGTCAGGAAGTGTAGTGACAGGACAAGGGGTAACGGTTTTAAATTGGAAGAAGGGAGATTTAGATTAGATACGAGAAAGAAATTCTTTACTGTGAGGGTGGTGAGGCACTGGAACAGGCTGCCCAGAGAAGCTGTGGCTGCCCCATCCCTGAAGGGATTCAAGGCCAGGCTGAATGGGGCTTTGAGCAACCTGGTATGGTGGGAGGTGTCCCTGCCCAGGGCCGGGGGGGTGGAACTTGATGATCTTTAAGGTCCCTTCCAACTCTAACTATTCTATGATTCTACGATCTCAGTGCATGAAAACCCTCTAGAAGAGGCTGTGGTCACTTCACATAGATCTATTAAAAAGAAAGTACATTTTTTAAGCAGAGCACTTGTTCCACAGGTCATAAACTCCGTGCTGCCCGCTGGGTCCTTCCTGCACAGCCTGGCGAGGTTTATGGCAGCGTGAAATAAAAGCCATCCTCCAGCCGCTGTTCTCCTTGTCAGCTGTCTCCAAGAGAAACCTCCTTCCTCCCCACCCCCCAAAATGGAATTTTCCTTTTCCCCTCTTACACACACACACACACAGAGGAAAGATCACTCACAGGCCATTTCACCCACACAAACGATACCTCGCGGAGCCTCTCGGCTTCCAGCCTCCACAGGCAGCCCCTCAAACGGGGCCCGATTCTGCCCCAGCAGGCAGGAGGGTGGCTCCAGTCACACCAAGCCATCCCTCCCCGCAGGGCAACCTGCCCCTCTGGCTGAAGCCTGTGACTCCCAGCAGTCACGCAAGCAGTTTTTGCTTTCCAAAACAAGGAAAAAGGGGTAGAAATGCGATCACGATTTAACACATTAAAGCTTTTTTCTCTCTGCAAGAAACGCTTTAAATCATGCTTGCAGACTAGGCTTGTGGCCTGCTGAGGAAAAGAGAAACCCGAATTGAAACCTCTCCAGGAACAGCGTTGAAGGTTGTGTGACGAGCTCGGCAGAGGTGAGGGGCTTCTTGTATTTCTGTTTGATTGAAACACAGACTCGCATTTGCAAGTGCTGCGTAAGCGTCTCCCCAGGACTCCTACGCAGCCTGCCAACCCCACGGGATAAACGAGCTCAGATCAAACGGAGGATTAAAGCAACAAGCTACCCCGGCAGACTCCCAGGATTTTAGAAAAGGGATTAAATTCCTTCCCAGGCTGCTTGAGATTGCTTTTGGGGGCAACTTCTCGGGCTGCTGAATACGAACAGCAAACCCCTCCAGTCCCAGGGCGGGCAGCGGGGACGGGTCAGGTGCAGCGGGGAGCCTTGAGCAGCCGCGGCGTTTCACGGACGAGCAGCGCTGCTCCCCGGCCCGGTAGGCCAGCGCAGAGACCCGGAGACCAGCCCGGGATAGCGGGGCTCGCCGGGAGGCCGCACCCGCGGGGGCGACCGGGGGCGACCAGGAGCTCACCGCGTCCCCCCTCCTTCTCTCCTCAACCTCTCGCCTCGGCCCTACCCGCCGGCTC
>VXAK01021272.1:80563-100291 GCA_013399435.1 Arenaria interpres | reverse complement strand
CCCACGGGCCCCCGCCTTCCCCTCACCCGACACGGAGGTTACAAAAAACAATACGTGAAACCGCGGAATTTCGTCGTAAAAACGGACCAGGGATAAAAGGGGATTCGCATGCACTAAGGACTAAACACCGAGGGAGCGCCGGGACGGCCGCGGGGAAACCGAAACCGTGAAGCAGCTTCTTATCGGAGCCTGGAAAAGGGGGTGGGAGGGGGGGGAAGACCCGCCGGAACCATCCACCCCCACACACACACCCCGACCGGACAGACGGCCTTTGAACAGCACTGACAGACCGACACCCGGAGACGTGAGAGCCAGCCGTCTTTAATTAAAGACGCCAGGCTCCCCCAGCTAACGAGCAGCGGGCGGGCAAGTGCTTTTACTCACACAGTTCTCACAAAATACCCCTCCCGGGGGGCGTCAGGAGCACGGCCGGGGCGGCAAGGCGGCCTTCCTCCCCTAGTGTAAAATAAACCTAGTTACAAATAAGCTAGTTACAATATGCAAATTCCTCCCCAGCAGGCCTTAGGACACAGCTGGTGCCCGGGTCCCCAGGGGCACAGAGGGAAGAGGGGTGACTCCTCTCCTGGCCCCCCGTCCCCGGATTGCGCCCCATCCCGAGTCACCTCTGCCACTCGGCCAAGTTCTGCCCGACCAGCCTGTTAAAAAACATACACCAACGCTTTTTTTTGTTTGTTTGTTTGTTTTTGTTGGTTTTTTTTTTTTTTTTTGCAAGTCAGAAGACTCCCCGGAGGAAGCCCTGACTCTGGAGTGCACAGTAAATAGGCAGAGTAGCTGTGGCTGTACTCCTCTACAGAAAAAAAAAAATAAAAACATCAAGATTTTTTTCACCGTTTTGCTTATTTAACACCCAGCATCTGATCTGTCAAGGTACTAAAACCAGATTTAAGCCCATCTTAGAAACGTGCTCCAGCCGATTTGGTCATCCTTACAAAGCTTCTGAGAAGCTTTCGAAATGGGCAGATCGAGGCTAAATTTTGTCTGTCCTGACTTAGCTGGAATAAGTGAGGCAACTCTTCAATGCTGGAGACACAGAAATGAGGTGGCTAAAGCGCTAAAAAGGGGAAAAAAAAAAAACAAACCCCAACCAACCAACCCACTTCTGAATTTCTCTTAACATATATAAACAGAAGGAAAAAAAAACCCCAACAATTAATTAAGTGAGAACCAGTGCTACTGGTGTGCTCACCAAGGGTCAGGGTAGATCTTATTTTTTGGAAAGGGCCGAGGCGTTAGAAACGTGCCGGCAGCTCGGGTCTGCGACCACGGCCCTGCCCCCCGAGGGCTGCCTTCGCTGGGTCGGGACAAACGCAGCGTGGTGCCAACCACCGGCCTCCAACCGGGAAACCATCCGTCCGGATTTATGCACTCCTCTACTAAAAACAAAATCCTGTTAAACAGTACGTAACTCTGCGTCTCTACAAACTCACAGCTATCTGCCAAACAATAAAAATTCCAAACTACAAAAGATGAGTCGTATTTCAGTAAATATAAATGGGAAATTTAGGCTTTGTGTAGAATGTTTATCAGACTATTTACAGTGCAACACAGATCGGTTTTGAGTTCAGATCTCGCCAGCTTCTCTCTCTTCTGATCTCTTGGAACGAGATTTGCCATTTGTGCTCTCGTGTCGCCTCTCAGAAGAGCTCTTCTCTTTTCTCTCTCTGTCTCGTGACTTTTCTCTTGAAGATCGATCTCTAGAAGATCTGAAGTACAAAGTAAACCGTCGCTATAAGCTTCACAACTAAAACCATTTGCAAATACGCACAAAGTGACATCAGCTGTCCCTAAGGGGGCTGTGGTGTAACGCAGGTTTCTTATGGAAATGGGCCTGGGTACTGCGATGATGGGAGCAGTGTCCCCCAAAACAGCAATTCCGGGCCCTCCCTGAGCTTCATGCAGGAGAACATCAGCTTTGCAACGCCGAGCACACGGCACAGCCTTTTCTACTCTCTCCTTAAAGTCATCCTTTCAAGCTCTTGCCACAGGGGGCTCTCTGAAGTCTTCCCTGGGCCCCTTATGAGTTTACTGGGCCATACTAAGGCGCCAGCAATTTCTTCCTCGTCTATCACTCAGCTCTGTTTGTGTCTTCTAGAATGTTGGGTTTTTTTTCCACTATGCTCTAAGCTAGTAGCTTTCTGCTCAACTGTTTTAAATGCCAACTGTATTCTTTGGACTCAAACGCCTGCTCAGCCCTGGGCTTTTTCTGCTTTGTATCCCGACAGGCGTCGTCCTTGGCAGCACCCTGGGTTCAAAGTCAGGATGATACAGATTTATATTCACGGCCCGTAACATGGGGAAATCTTTTCACAGCCTGCCCGGATCACAGCCCCAGCTTTTCAGCAGTGCCTCGCTGTATCAGCCCATGAAAAACTAAGCAGTGGCTTCGCGTTAGGTCCAATCTGAACAGGCTGTTTTCCTGTACAATTCACGCCAGCTGCCTTCAAAAGGTGCTGCTGATCCCCAAGGAGCTCTGGCAGCAGAACCAGGCAGAGGCTTTCAGAGGAGGGTCTGGCAGGAACCTTAGAGGTTCCAACTTTCATTCATGCTGATGTAAGGTTTGGAAATACTGCACAAATGGATATATTAAAACCTTACAGCCCTCCGTATCACATGAGCCATTTCATTTTCATTAAATTGTGTCATTTAACAGGAAGATTACACAAGTCTGTCTGGTAAGACTAACTCCTTTCCTGTTCCCGCAGCAATGCCTGCTGCCCATGGTCCTCCTACCCCGAGGTCTCCAGATCCTGCGACAGGTTCTCCGTTTCTTTCTAGAACCGAGACCTTGGACCAGCAGAACCCGAACACAGGCTTCGTTAACTCTCGAGGTGAAAACAGAAGCTACACTTTCAGAAAACGGGATTTTTCTGTTTGTCCCCTTGTTTTTGTTTTATTTTCTGAAACTGATCCTCGTCTCTCGCCAGTTCTCAGTAATTTTGTGAAGTATGCCAGCTAGCCAATCCCCCTACGATCTCGATGGGCTGATTTCAATGGGTTTGTCAAGGTTTTCGAAGTAATCCCTTACCTGCTCTTTAGTAATAGTTATTACAGGGTCTTCCTCACTTCCTAATTGTCCAAACTTCTTTTCTTTATTTTTCATGTTCAAGACAGATTTAAAAAAGGACTTTAGTATCTCAGCCATTGGAGAATCAACAGTATTTACACCCCCCCATCAATTATTAACAGACTTTGTTTTTTCAGACCATTATTTCCCTCCCCTTCATCAGGTATCTTTAAAACCTGTTCTTACCCCTTAGCTAAAGGGACACAAGACACACAACAGTAGGTTTCTAGAACTGTACTTGAGTGATGGTGCCTAATCAGAGTAGACAGTGCTAAAGCACCCCCCTGTTAATTAGGAGCATTTAAAAAAAAAGCCAGATCTAGCTTCAGCAAGCACCTGGTGATAGCCTCGCTCCTGGGCTTAGAAGGGCTGTAAGGAAACAATGATTCCTTTCAATTTTTCTAATACTCCCACATAGGCTCACCTCATCCTTCTTCCAACACAGCAGGTGTTTTGCCAAGTTTCAGAAGAGACTTAAAGCCCTTCTTCAGATTATAGCACTTCTCCTCGGCAAGAGGAGGATGGTATATTCCTCCTCCTAGCTTCCTTTTCCCCTCCCCTCCAGTGCAGATTCCTAAAGAATTGTCTCTCTCTCTCGAGCAGCCTTCTAACAGATCTGCTTCCCCCAGATCCCAAATCTTACACTTCTTTCCCCCCGCCAGCACTGAGAGAAAGCAGCTGGGAAACAGAAGATAAACACAGAAACTTAATGTCAAAGCTGCCTCCTAGTTCCTTGGCTTTTCCAGGCCTGGGGAGGCTCAGTTAGCTTAAGCAGGCCTTTGTGCCGATGGTTCCACAAGAAAACCAGCAACTTCTCAAGGCTCAGCGCCACGAATCAGGGAACCAGTTCTATCTCCTGGACTCCTCTCAAGCTGGGATCTCGCTGTAGTTTCTGCCCTGCTGCTCTCACAGGAGGCCATCTACCAACAGCCACTGGAAACCCTGCTTTGGCCCAGGAGCTGGCACAGGACACTGCAGCTGCTCACTGGAGAAACTGGTCATGCTCCTGCTCACTCTAAGGGACCGGAGAGGCTCACTGCGATGCCAAGGGCTCCCCTTCCCAGAAGCACTCGTGTCAGGAATACATACTTGTGTTTTGAACTCCTGTCTCTGGACCCCCGTCGGTGACCTCTGCTGTGGCTGCGGGAACGGCTCCGGTGGCGTCTGTGTCGGTCTCGGGACCGGGAGCGAGACTTCCGCCGTTCACGGGAAGCCGATCTCGAGCGTCTCCGCCTCCTATCCCGAGACCGTGATCTGAAGAGGACACAGATTGCCTCAGACTCAGGAGATGGCCCAATACACGGGATCTGTACACCTCAGCCCACCTCTCACACGTTCCCAATAACAAATCCCCACAGCATCAGCACTCATCCTCCCAACACAGAAAGCAGGATCTCCCAGAGGGTGGGCATCTCCCTCCTGGGCCTCATGCTACCAACAAAATGCCAGTGGGTAGATCCGAGTTGCTGGGAAGGGGAAGCTTATATAAATAAAGTTCCCATCATTAATGTAAGTGTGTTCCAATGAGTGGAGCAGAGATTACCAACTGTGGCTCGCTCAAAGTAAGGCCTCTATAAGTAGAAGAGAGGCCAAAGGACATGGCAGATGAAATTACCATAACCCCTATGGCAGCCTGCCCGAGGAGAACCTCCCTTGTTAAAGGATTGCACTTAGAAGCAGATCTGTTTTAATTTGCTCTAAAAACAAAACAAAGGATGCCGGTGCATAGAGAAAGCAGCAGCAGATCTCCAGGTAGGTGACTGCTGAGAGAAGGCTGTCACACTGCTAAGGCAAGCTCTTCACAGAGATGTGGGGAGCTTTAATCTCAAATCTCTGTATTTTTATTATCTGAGGTATTATAAACCTAACAGACATATTCCAGACGTTAAAACTATGAAAAGTATATTAGATATTTATTGAAAAAGGCCTCAAGCACTTTCTTAGGCTCGTACTGGGGAGCGCACAGCACCCTCTGTCCTGACTAAGCAAGCTGGTATATGCTTCCTAGCCCAGTGGGTGACAGTAAGTTGCGCAGCACCACTGCGGTCCCAAGCCATAACTCCCGTTTCTTTCAGGGAGCAAAACAAGCAGACAGGGCCACTGGGTGAACTCCCTTTGCGAGACCCAGAAAAAAACTCAGTAGCTACTTAGAACCACAAACACGTATTTGGGGGAACCGTAGAACTGCACACTCACCTTCGACGATCTCTATTTCTTGATCCAGACCTAGAAAGAAGAGGAGAGTTAAGTGAGAGAAGGCATGATCTAGTCAGCGGGTTTTCGATAAAACAACCCATTCACCCTGGCAGCTCGTCACAGGAACACAATACCCCAGGTAATGTCAGTTAAAAAAAAGCTAGCCATAAAAACATTAAAACACTTAATTAACTTCAAGCTGGGGGGCAGGGGAAATGGGAATTTGTCAAAAAGTGAAGAACTTTGTAGAAACACTAGTTTCTACGTGCAGAGCTTCTTGTCAAAATAGAAAAAGTCTAAAAACCAATTCAGTCTCTGTTAATAAGACACTACAATGAACTTTTCCTACTTCAAGTTTGCTGTGCATATTTGATATATACACGTTACCCTCTGCAGTCTCACATCACCTAGATCAACTCTAACATTTTCAAGAAAAAGTGCCACTCTCCAGTCAAAAAGACACTTGGCAGTTTTCTGATTTCACTTCCTTTGAGGTAGTTGCACACTGAAAAGGTTTTAGTAGAGAGAAAATACAGGATTTTCTCACTCATCATATTTAACAAACATTGGATGGAAATTTGCATCAATTATTTTATTTTCTTGTTTGGGAAAGATGAGCTAGACAAAAAAATAACGAGGGGGACACAGACACGAGGGAAGAATTATTACTGAAAAGTAACTGCGATACACAGAAAATCCTTCCTCCCAGACTTAGGAAAGCAACTTGAGCACAATCACTCACTATTATAGTGAAGAATAGTGAAGACTCACTATTCTTTCTCCCATTTCCACGGCTTCAGAGCTCACATACAGCGCTCTAGCCTTAACGCCATCAGCATTAGCTTTTGACAGCCTCTAAATAACAACGTCACAATTCTTTCAACTTCAGAAGCGCCATTACTCAGCGCCACTTAAAATATCACTCCACGTGAAAGATACGCCCTCCCTTTCTCTCTATGGCCCCGGTTCAGAGCCAGCCTACACCAAAACGTCACATGCTGCCCAAACGAGGTCTTTTTGCTTTAATTGAGAAGCGGCTGGTCTCCCTAGAGACTCACTCTTGTAACCGTTCCCATCTCCCCACTGCATACAGACTCAAGGGGGTGTTCCAGTTACACAGCCACAGGCCTGTTCTGGCACCATAACAAGAGATACAGCTGAAAGCTACACACAGGCAAAATTTTAAAAATAAAGCAGCATCTATTTTAATAACATCATTTAAAACCATACTTGGATAAGACAAGATTAAGAGAATCAAGGCACTGACATTCCTTCACCATGAAATGGGATTGAACAATCATGGTAGAATGAAAAAAAAAAAAACCACCACCACCAACAAACCAACCTGAAATTTAGAAAGGAATTCAGGCAGAAAGACTGTAAACAAGGTGGAGCTGAACTTGGGAGTCAGGCAAACGAACCACGCGCTGAGGCAACACGCAAGACACCAGATGAAGGAAAAGCTGATAAACCAGGAGAGCAAGGCCATAACCACACACCTCCTTTTTCATGTAACAGAACCTGCCAGAGCAGCAGGACCTCCTGTAGATGCCTGGCAGGCAGCCGAATTTTTTTTTTTGGTGGTTGTAATTACTCCAAGTTCTTAATGTTCTTTTCCTCCTGATCACTTTATTCTGAATCACCGGTGCACACATCCACACAGAGCCATTCCATATCCCCCGAAAAGCCTGGCTGCCCTTCCACGCCTATGATCTGAGCAGGAGTTTGCACAACGAACTCCTGATAATCACTCCCTAATGCTAGACTTCAGAATTCAGGAAGCATCCAACAAAACAGCACTTTCCTTACTAGCCCGAATCAGTGCACAGCAGGAGACAGTAGAAGACCGTTGTCCAGAGAAGTGAGAGGCTGAGAATGTTATTTTTTCCCCCTCTACTTTGTCCCTGCCCCACAGAGGTTACGTGCTGAGTTTCATAACCTGTGTTTTTGTCCAACTTATTACAAAGGAAATCCATTTGGCAACTCCACCTGGACTTGTTTGCCGCTGTACTCCGGAGGCAAATACCGAGGTCTGCTCTTCCAAGCATGTCAGCTCTCCACAGAGCTGCAGTCTTAAGAGATTACAGGGTAGCCTGCAGTCACCGCCAACACAAAACAACACAGAAGACTTGTCTTTATCTGCCACTAGGGGTGACAACTCAGTTGACTCATTACTATGTAGAAATCACAGTTTACTAAACTGGCAAATTAATAAAGTGTGTGAGAGCGAGTTTCACATGTGAATCTACAG
Organism: Arenaria interpres; assembly: GCA_013399435.1. Classification (NCBI taxonomy): domain Eukaryota; kingdom Metazoa; phylum Chordata; class Aves; order Charadriiformes; family Scolopacidae; genus Arenaria; species Arenaria interpres. The sequence continues at coordinate 92,759 of VXAK01021272.1, read as the reverse complement.
GTTTCCGTCATATGTTATAGTGCCTGTAAGTCACCAAAAACTTCTTGAAGTGGAACTCTTTCTCTTACTGAGTGACACCATGAAGATGCTGCATATGAAGACAGGACAAGAAGAATTATGAAGGCAATATATTTGCTGTGGTTCCTTCAAGTATCAAGCTGTACATAAGAGAGGCAGCCTGAAAGGCAGTATAAGCCGCTGATTCGTTTTTGATGGAAAAATGTCCCTGTAGGCATGGTGTTGTACAGCTCCCAGATCAGAAGGTGCTGAGAAATTGAGAAATCTGGGCTCTGGTCCCAGTTCTGACACTAAGCGTCCACTGGGAAAACTATTTTCCTTCTTTGGGTCAAGTTCTCATTTTGGAGAGGCAAATAATTTGACCTCCTCTGTATGGCACTCCTGGCTCCTTCATAACATGCTTTTCTTTGGCATCTGAACAGAGGAGCACAGAGATGCCCCCTAACGGAGCGAGAGAAAAGGCCGGCCACAGTCTCTAAGTAGTGCCACTTACGGAACCAGCAAGAACTCAGGCTTTAGGCCAACTCAATGCAGTTCTTAAACCCCTCATATTTAAAGCATTAAATATTCAAAAGTCATCTCCAAGCCCCCTTATGAGATGCACCTGTGAACACAAGAAGCTCCTTAACTCTCAGGAACTGAGATTTTTAAAAAAAAAAAATCAAAACAGAACACAAAGCCAAAACCACAGATAAGCCACAGGAGGAAGAAAGGCAGCATTCTGGGGAGACCCAGAGAACTCCTCCTGAAGACAGCTCTGTTGAGCAATTTTCACAGAGAAACGATCTTCAGGAAGAAGAGGCACCACGGAGACAGCGAGACCAAATCCAGGTTAGATATGGTCCTACTGTTGGTCTGGAAGGGCCTGCCATGAAGGAGCTGCATGGGAAGACACCTCTTATTTCATTTCCGTCTTTCTGGCCTCAGCAACAACATACATCAGTCTCTTCTGATTAACTCCTGCACTCGTCAGCCAGTTCCAGATTCTGCAGGTCCCAAATATAACTGCATTACTGAAAATCTTGCACCGATGCCAGAAATTTGCGAGGCTCTACATCAAGTGCTGCAGTTCAGGAGAAAGCTGCAGTTTCATATGATGGCATTTCATACAATATCAGGCAATCCACAGAGAGAGAGAACTCGCATAAAACACCCTAATTGGAGAATGCATAACAATTTGGGGCTTATATCTTCCCAATACTCCAAAATTACCAAGCTGCTTCCATCCTGGTATTTATTTGCCAGCATTTCCAGCAACGTATACCCAGAAGCCAGGCCCATCTTAGAGCATACTGCAGTTATGTATCTCTCATGGCTCTGACATGGATGGCTGAAACATGCTCTGCAGTTTACACCAAGGATCAAATCAAGCTTTCCACAGGCAGCAAGGTTGGGTTTTTTGACACAAGAAGAGGAGAAACACGTGAGGTAACTGGGGAAATGTTGCAACAACAAGAACAGCATTCCTCCTCAGCCACTTCCTCTGCCTGACCACTGGAAATAACCACCCTCTCCACACCAGGCTGTTTAACTCAGCTGTTTACCCACAAGATGCCTGTTCAAGTGAAGAAGAAATAGTTTTCCCAGTTCAGCTTGCAAGAGACAATTGTCCTGAGAATACCAACACTGCAGCCACTCCTGCTGTTCAGGGATTATACACATATGAGCAGAAGGTGACATGCATGGCCACAACCACCAGAAGCAGCCACTCCTTGGGATTCTCTGGATCCCCTATGAAGTTTTCCAAAGCTGTGCCAAAAGCACCTCACTTATGGTAGAAATGTTTATGAGCAAGACAGACAGCCCGTCACCCAGCTCACGGATCCCAGCTCCATTCCACTGGACAGGAGGAGGGATGTCCAGGGAATTTTTGCATTACTAGCACCATTTGAGCAAACCTAGTCCTCACTCATCTTAAACTTTCCGACTCAGATGCACTGGATGAGGGCATCTTATCCAGATTCCCCAGGACAGGGACTAGACCAATATAAGCCTGAAGACTTCAGGGAGCTCACATCTTTCAGTTAAAACAATACACATACAATCACTCTAAGGTGGGGGTTTTGTTCATTTGTTTTCATCTTCAGCTGAATGCCAAGGTGCTCACATGGCACCTGGAGCATTTCCAACAGCTGCTCCTGCGGCAGATGCTGCTTTCCTGAAATGCTCAGATGCAAGAAATCAGGCTATTTCAAAACCAGTTATCAGCTTCCACTTACCGTCTGCCCATTCTCTCCTCTCGCTCTCTCTCCTCTCTCCGTCTCAAACGGTCCTGGTTTCTCTTCTCTTGCTTTTCTGCCACTGTTTTCTAGAAAAGAGTACACGTTGCATTTCAGCTACACAGTAACAGGTCAGAGAGATCTGCAGGGAGACTGCAGATCTACCTATTCGGGTAGGAAGACAAAGGTAGTAAGATAAAGAACCATTTCACTCTATTTTAATGTTCTAGTCAAGATCTCTATTGAGGTTCTCATTTTCCTCACAACTTCACTAACATACATCAATGCACAAAATGCCTCTCTCTACTTTGAGTGCTCTCAGAGACAAGCCCGTAAGCTTTGAGGCAAGGGACTGTCTCACCACGAGCACACACGACACAAGAGAACAGTGCTCTGGCCTCGCACCGATGATCAACTGAGGCACTGACCTCAATATACTGCTTAGTGAATAATGCCCAGGATTCACAACGGTTACTCAAGCAGGCTGAAGGTCTGTATTTGCAAGCAAGATCAGCGCTGCAATTCCATTACAAATCACTCCAGAAAATTTCTAATCACTTCAACTACTGAAGATCATCTTCACTGACAGCACTATGTGAAACTTCAGCTCAAGCGTTTTGTTAAGAGGCCTCAAAGTGCTCTTCAATATTCAAAAAACCCCCAGTGACAAATTTCAGCCAAAACAATGAGAAAGAGCAACGGTACAGTCGCGTGTACTTAAGGAAGAAATGACAGCAGTGGTCTGGTTTGACTAATTCTGAGCGTATATATTTAGATACCCGGAAATTACAGAACAAAACCCAAGATGAAGCTACTTAAACTTCCATTTGAAGTTTCAATCAGAAATGTCTGGGCTTCTACAAGCATTCTGCAAAGAATCCTGTATGGATTTAATAAAAGTGTGGAATGTATTCAGAACTACAAGGAGAAGGTTTAAAACAGAGAGGATTACCCTCAGCTGATCCAGTTTCTCACGAATCTGAATGAAACCCAAGTGTAATTTGCCTCCAAAGTGGTCAGCAAGACGCCGGTCGTTGTCATGGAGCCCCAGATATGCTGAACAGACTTCACACACTCGCAGCTTCTGCTGCTGGAAACTGGATGCAGGCATTGAATTTCGGTATTCTTCCTAAAGGGAGGCAAAAAACCCATGCAAATGTCAGGGAGCCCTTACATAAGTCACAACCCTCCAGGGAAACCCCTGCAAAGAATCGCCCCGACGCTTTCAAGAATCAAAAGAACACCCTCAATATAAAGGAGGGGCCATACAAAACACTTTGCCAGCACAGGTAACCTGCAAGCGTCTAGTGACCAAGTATGTCCGAGGACAAACCCCGCCCTGTCCCAGTCACCTCTCTTCACTAGGAAAAGAGGTAGGAACCACCCAGCTGTTTGTCACAAACTCGGCCAAGCTCAGTGCGCCATTCCAGCTCAGAAATGAACCAGGGCCATACCTCTGCCTCTTTCTTTTTCGCTCGGACTTTCTCCACTTCCATCAGGATCTTTTGAGACTCGTCAACATTTCCTTCAGCTCCCAGCTGTTCGGCTTTAGCTAGGAGTTTTCCAATGTCTTCATTCAGTTCATGTACTTTCTCTGCCTAAAGAGAATAGTTAGTTTTTAGTAAGACAAAAAACTTGCTAAAGCTCGCAGCACAACTTCTCCTTTCTCCCTCTAAAAAAAGATTGTTTAACAAAAGCAGTTGTTGGAAGATGACCATAAACCTCCAAAAGTCAAAGGAGTCCCAACAAAAAGGGACTGGTGGACCAAGTACAGGCAATGCTGGAACTGGAAAGGGAGGGGACATCATCAGTTTTACTGCAAACAGTGGCCCATTTCTGGCCTGCAGGCCAGAATAGAGTCCACAAAGCCAGCTTCAGAAATGCTTTGTACTGTCGTGATGAAGGATGCTCCTAAAGAGGAACCTTCATGAGCATTTGTTAAGTGAAAAGCAACAATCATGGGATGGATCTACTAGTCTAAGCTATTGTATTAACATTGAATAGTAGGGAGGAAACCAATGATTTATTGCCATACTAAAGCAACCTATTTTAGAGTTCATGTTTTACGCTTCTCTGGCCCTGTGAACCTCTACATTTGTCACAAGAGCGGCCAGAGCAGCATTTGAGGATGGCTGGAACCCACAAAGCCTACATTTCCAGTATCAATAGTGTCAGAGACCAGAGAGGACCAGTGCTCTTGCACAGACTTTCAGAATAAACCTTTAATGAGAAGACAATACCTTTGCAGACACTTCAGCACTGATCTCTTCCTGTGTCTCAGCCAGGCGTTTCTTGGCCAGTTCTGTTCTCCTGTCACACTCTGCGATGAAGGATTCCAGGTGATCCATCGCCTGCGTGTTCAGACAAAGAATTGTGAGTAAAGATGCTCTCCATGCCTCATCTAGCTTTGACAGCCAACAGCTACCTGCTGCAATGCCTGTATAACACATAAAAAAACCTCAAGAATGAATGCCTTGAGAAAAAATATGTAACACTTCGGAGAAAAAGTAAAATTTACTCCCTGCCCTTAAGTCTGTCATCTGTCTGGAACCTGACACAGTTCCTTTACTCTGACACATAAAAGGATGCTCACATGAAGAGTGCTTTGCACTGGAGCTTCCGACACATGAGCACCAGGTGCGAAGACAAAAGCACTGGACTAACATGAAACAAGAAGACAGAAATGTTCTTCCACTTGATCTCTTCCATCACAGAAAGCTAAATCTGACAAAAGTAAAACCACAGAGCAGAAGGCTTTTAATGTCAAATCTCCTTCTGGGACAGGCCACCAGGTTACAATGACCTGGTCCAGAGCAGGAGGTGTGGGATGTGAGGAATGCCAGAGGAGCCTCCCAGCTAGCTGGACTAATGGGGTTGCAAGGATCATAATTAGTTTTACAATTTCAAGTCAGCAATCAAGCTGGCATTCGGGAAGGGGCTTCACATTCTTGTCAGATAACACATCAAATAACACGGCTAGCTGAAACGCCCACTGAGTTCTACTGTTCAGCCAAATAACTTCCAAGTGGCAGCTTCCAAAAAAGTAACAAAAATGCCTCCGTACTCACATCCAGCTCAAAAAACAGGTCTCTCTCTTTACTTGCAATCTCATAATCTGCTCGCAGTGCCAAGTCATGGATCTTTGTACATTCTCCCAGGTCCATTCGCTGTTGAAAAGAAAAAGGACAATCAATGTAAGAACCCTCCATTATGGCAACAAGTAGCAGACACTTAACTCTTGCCAACTGTATCACATCAAAATATCACCCTCTTTAGGCAAAGAGCTTCCTCTTACCCTGTCAGTAACAGAACTAGCCAGAAGAACCACATGCTTGCTAGAACTCCTTTTCTAGGTGTTCCTGGAACAACATTAAAACATCCCAAATGTTTTAAGTCCAGTCCTACTCCTGCTCTAGGTCACAGCACAGCCTTTGAAATTGCTGGGAGGGAGCTGGGAAGACAGAGCACTGCCACAGCAGCTCCTTCAACAGGCACCAAACGCCTCCTGTTATGGAGCTACAGCACAGAAAAACATCCAGCGTTGTTCCCTGTTTAAAGCTCACCTGGAAAAGCACATGTGTGCCAGAAGGAGCCCTAGTAATGCCTTGAAAGATACCAAATCATAGAGCACAGACAGAATGCTTCCTACCAAGAACAAACGGACTTAAGGGAATAAGGGGTACGGCCAGTAAAAAAGCACAAACCCACACTCAAGCAACAGCAGACTCGTAATTCTACAGCTGGCCCCATCCTACATGCAGCTGTGGCCTGGGATTTTAAAGCCTGCCCAGCAAAGCTAATTCCTATGCATAAGCTCATCTAATGAAAGACTTCTTGAGAGCATCTCCTCTCCCTGAAAGCCCTGACTTGCTGCTGCGCTTCACTCTCGTTGCAGTCGATGCTATTTAAATTTGTTATTTTTCCCCAACCTAGTACTTAAGAGCCACATGAACCCAATTATGCTCTCAAAACATGGAAATTGCATTTCCACATTATCAGTACGTAACAGAGAATATTTTTCTTATTCTTGAAGTAGAAAAAGAATGACATTTTGAAAGCCAAAATAATAAAAGGCCTAAGAATGAGCCACAGTATAAATGGCAGGGCACACGTTGTCACATGAAGGAACACCTCAGCCAGCCATTCTCTTCTCTCCCAGTCACCACCAGCCAAGGAGCCCAAACCCCAACACAGCACAACAGGTATCAACTCACAAAACTGCATAAAAAGCTAAATACAGCTAAATGGGGATCAACACAGAATCCCTGTGGAACACTACAAACTAGAGGTGGGGGTGCCGAGGACACCTATGTGAAGCACTCAGCAGCAACAGAGGAGTTTAGATTGAAGCAAAGCAACTAAAGCAAGCTCCATCAGGTAACACAATTACCTGCGTCAGGAGCTTTTCCTTTTTTAAACAAAGAAAACAAATCCAGATGACTTGCCATGATTTAGCCTTCCTAATTTTGCTCAGATTTACCAGAAACAGGAGGCCACAGGCAGCAGGCTACAGAAACAGACACTGCATCCGGGAACAGTCCTGCTGAGCTATCTAATGGTAGAAATTTAATGCCTACCAAAAAAAAAAAGCATTCTGGTACTTTCAAAGCTTAATCGTGTTCATCTTCAGGTTAAGCCTCTTCAAAGAATGCTAGCGAGCTACTGTTATTTTACCACAAAAATAACTTTCCACAGTGTGACTTAAATCTTTTATTCTTACGCTTATTCTACTGAGATCCCTTTCCAATATAGGGAGAAAAAAGCAATATTAGATGCGATTGTCACAGATCATAACTATTCTTATCTGAACTCTTCTGGCAAACTGAGCCCCTAGCTCCACTTTGGAGAACGAGCTGTGACCCAAAACTTCAGAAGAGCCTCCAGTGTGCTCTGAATTCCTCTCCCTGTCTGTTAAAACACAACGACTCCCTCAGCCTCTTCCTCTGGGGGAGAACGTTCAGGTCTCACCAGCATACAAACCTCAAGTCTTCCTCCACGTCCTTGGAGATGGTCCAGGCGCATGGAGATTTTCACAGGTATTGCTCACATCAGGTAAAAACCACTAGCCCTTCTGTCTCAAAGAATCCTCTCGTCTCAGGGAGGCCTCTCATCAAATACTCACCCTTTTCCCAGCAGTGATCGTGACTTGCTCCAGTCAACACCCGTGGCTGGTTTATAATACAGGTATTTGAGACAGGTAAAGATTTAACCCCCCATACACACAAAGATTTAATACATTTAGACGCCACTGATAATTAGGCCTGCTCACATTTGCTGAGCAATCCACTTTCTCAGGTATCTCTTATGACCTCCACTAAACTGCTAACTCACCAGAAGTCTACTTCCATGAGGAAAGCTCTCTAATACTAATCAGAGCTGCAGACTTTTTCCCAAATAAAAAAGGAAAGCAACCCCATGAAACCCTTCTGCAACCTACAGATTTCAGCTCACTCACAACTCCCAGTGGGGGATGCAATTAATTCCCCGAATGTAATTTCAAAGCTATGTTTTCCTTGGGCAGCTTTCAGACTCATCTGTCCTCTTATTAGTGGAGCTAAAATGCAGAATTACCAGCTGATGCCACCTCTGAGTGTGCTGCAGTACTTCCACAGACAAAAAATACGCTTATTGTTAGCTGCAGAGCTAACTTAGTGCAGGCCACTAACGATCTAGTGACAAGTGCCCTGGTAACAGCACATGGGCATATTTAACTTGTGTTCTCCTAGAGTTTTCCTCCTTTCCCACGAGGACCAAAATGAGAACCATTGTAGTTTATTTAGTGATAAGTTCAGGCAAGTTTCTGGGGTCAAAGGCTTTTATGACCAGGAATATTGGCCCAAGTAAACAAAGCAAACATGAGCACGCCCTTGGCAGCTCTCAGGAATATTCCAGAGCTTCACTTAAAAGTCTGGACTCCTTCTCTTACCCTGCACCTGAAGGTCAGGGAATGGGACTCCATCACATTTCACTGAGCACAGCTACCCACGGGATCCAGCTTCCTGCTCGCCTCCAATCAGCCTCCCACTAAGGAATATCTGCACACGTGAAGGATGCAGCAGTAACAACGCCTTCGGGGGAAGGATGCAACATAACCAGCACCAGAAGGCTTGGAGCATCTGTTGGAAATTTCCAAAAAGATCCTAGGTCCTGATTTCTGCAATAATACACATCCAGAGATGGATGCTACCCAGTCCAGCTGGGGCTGGTTCACCCACGCAGCTCTTCCTTTAATGGAGCACCACAAGATACCAGTGAACCTGACCGAGATCACGAGGAAGGCCTGCACGTTCCAGTTATGTTTCACTCTGTACTGGTAGCGCTGACAACTGAAACGCTCTTCCCATTCCAGAACAGCACATGTTCTTTCAACACAGATTTGTGGCACCAAAACTCTTCCTTGCCCCCAAGAAACTGCTGACGGTGGTGTAAAGAGCTCCCTGGCCACTTAAAGACCTCCACAGGATCGTCTGAGTGATCTACAAGGTCACTTGCACAGAAGGAGGTCTTCCTTCCTACTCCCGTGTGACATTTCAGAGCAAAAATTTCACTGGACGAGGAAAGAGACAACTCACTGCAGATATGTAACAACAGAAGCATGAGAAAACAGATTTCTCAATGTGCTTCTCTGCCCGAGGAGGCTCCCAACCCATGTGAACACTTCCTCCCTGCTTTGGCACTAGCTCCAACTGTCACGCACATCACTAAATTCCACCCCTTCAACTCACTATTTACTTTCTTCCTGGAAAGGTGCCTGAAGAGGCAGAAGGCCTGCCTCCTCCCTGCACCTTCAAACCAACATTCGGGCCCCAAAAAAACGTTGTAAAGTCTTATGTTACAAAAACCCAATACTCTACCCAGAGCGACATGCAGAAAGGATGGAGGTGGGCAGAAGGTGATTTGAGCAGCTTTACAATGCTGAAATGGAAGTGAGGGGATATGGAGGCTGATGGAGCAATCGCTTGAAAAAACATCTGAGCTTCAAATGAATAAAAAATAAATACAGGAATTATGAAGATTGGTACTCCACTTCCAATCTGATTCTGCAAGAGAATTCATCGAAAAGCTGAAGTCTGAGCGCTCAGAGCTGAAGCAGCTCTTGCTAAAGCTCTCTCTACTAGTGCTGCCACAGGGTCTTCCTATCTCTGCAACACACAGGGAGGAAGGAGTGCCAGCCCTCCCCGTTGTTGGGAACTCAGTGTGTCAAACCCAGCTCTTGAAATAACAGCAGGAAGGGCCATAAATAACACCAGTATCTTTAAACAATCTGCTTGAGTGGATGGACAATGTGAATCGCCACGGTATTTACTGTCAAACAGTGAGGGTAAAGATGGATTTCAAACATCTATACTCATCTCTGCCCTGCAATTCTGTAATACAGCAACAATTACAGAATACATATACTGTTTTCTTTCGAAAGTCAGAGTGCTTCTTTCATCTGGGCACCAAAATTGAATATTTACTTTGCAAGATCTCGCTGCTAGAAGCCCACGTCACCTTTTGCTCTCAGAGAGAACATGAGAGCCAAAGCTTTGAAAATTTGCCAGCTCTGTCCCCAGAGGGCAGCAGCGAAGGAGCCGACTCAAGTGTTTCAAACCAGTCAGGCAGCATCACACACTGCTCCAACCAACCAACTCTAAAGACAAAGTCGGCCGTAGCTGTAACCTGCCATCACCACGCCGACCAGTAAGGATGAAAAAGCTGCCATTCGGTCAGGGGAACATCACATCGCCACAGAGAGGAGACTGAAAAACTCCAAGGACTAACGATTATTGCTGCTGGTAAGAAAAAAATTGCTAACCTGGAGAGGCAATGGTGAACTAGAGCACCCAGGACAGAGACTAGCTATGGTCTTGAGACCTCCCCATGACAGATTGCAGGACCTAACCATCTCAAATTGTTAAAAGGAAAATAAACTTGCAGTTTCACGTGGGGTTGTGAGAGAAAAAACATTTCAAGTGAATTCTCAGAGCTCCCCAGTAGTTCTATACACAGGTCACAAACTGAAATTAAAATTGTGACTGCTCCTTGGGCACAGAAAGCCTGATCCCTCCTTAAAGTCACTGAGGACACACAGCTGAGCCCTGAGGAACTGTACCAACGGTCTGCCTCACCAGAATTCCTTATTACAGAGAATATACTCACTGTTCCGGCCAGGATATCATGAGGACAGCAATCCAGAAGATGGCTCTTGCAAACACGATCGTCTGTAAACTTCACCCTTTGTCTGGTTTCATCTCCTGAAATTCATTTGTGGTTTTAAATAAGGAGACATTAGAATACCGATAAGAGAACAAAGATGTTGGTACGATCATTTCGCCTCAATATGCAGATTAAAATACTTGGTGTTCCTGCTCCCCAAAATTACTCAAAAAAAAAAAAGCTTAGAGGGTAACAGGATATTCTGGAACACTTATAACTGGCAACAAACACTATTTTAGCATTTATTCATCCAGTACACCATGTTAAACACAGTGTTGGCGAGCCAAGTAACGTCCAAGGCCTGTCATCCATATAAAGAGACAGCACAGCCAGAAGAGAAAAAAAGGAGACAGACAGTCTGGCTCACAGCCAAAACCTTTTGGTTTTTTCTTTTCCTCTTTTCTTTTTTACCCTTTTTTTACTGTGAGGAAGGGGCAAGAGATACCGAAACCCATGCTGTCGGAGGGTTATGAACCACAAAAAAGGGCTGTGCTGAACAGTTCTTATAGGCACTTGTTATTTGCTCATCTGATAATTACGACATCGGTCCATTTGGTTTGAAAACCAAATACGCAGTACGCGTGCTTTCCAAGGCCGTGCAAAGATGGATCTTGTAGGTCTTGGCCTGGAACACGAAGCTTGCTTCCCTCCCACGTCCCACCCTCAGAAGACATTTTACACTCAGGAGCCACTTAAACAAGACAATATCAGAAAAAGCAAAAAAATATAAAAATAAAAAAAAGAAACAAAGTTAGTCAATACACACTGCGAGCTCCAACATATACAATACCCATCTGCATTCTTCAAGACCTCAGCTGCAGAATTTTATGCCCACTGTTGAAAAGTTTTAAAGGAAAAGTTTTCTTGCCCACACCTGCAGTAAGGAAGTCAGGGGAATGATACATAAAAGTAAAGGCAAAGTGGTAATGCTATGTGACAATTTTAAAGCTCATCTGTGTATATGACACAGGTATGTGTAATACTAAAGTATGAATATAGTTTAGGATTCGCAAGCATCCAGGAATAATGTCGTGTCTACTGAAAATGGTTTTTTTTTTTTAATTTTTTTTTTTTTTTCTTTCTAAGCTACACTTTAAAAGTTACTTGTGAAAAAAAAAGCAAACACTTTTTTTTTTTTGTTATAACAGCTTTAAAAATTGGTTGTGACTCACGGCTCGATGAACATGAGGCTTTTCTGCAACTCCCTTGCAGATTGATGTAGGCAGGCAAAGATACACTGAACCTTTATAAATAAAATAGAGGGGCCACAATTGTTCAGTTTGTATGAAATAAAAATATGGGAAGCAATTCAATAGCAACTCAATACACAAAGAAAGAAAAGCACTTAATTCACTTAGGAAACAAAGTGCAAAGTACCTCAACAGCCCTGCTAAGGTGCCAAAGGGAATTTAAGGACTCGGGCAAGTCGCAGAAGGGAGATACAAACCGCAGCGGGAGCGTAATTTTGCACAGGCTGTCACATTTCTTTTCTCGGACAACAACTACCACGGCCGGCTCCTGCAGGCACACCTACCTACATGCCTCTACGTACGGCGTGGCCTGGGCACGGAGCTTTCCCTAACGCCTCTCGGCGGCCGCCGGGGCCCGAAGCGGCGGGCTCCTCCCGGGGCCGGGCCACGCCGGACGCTTTCTAGGGCCGGGGACGAGGCGGGCTCCTCCGCCTGGCAGGCCTACCCCTACCGGGCTCCCTGTGCCCGAGCTCGCTAGGCCGCCCCGAGGCGCGGCGAGGCCCGGGGTCC
>VXAK01021272.1:54296-80172 GCA_013399435.1 Arenaria interpres | reverse complement strand
CCGCCCGAGGAGGCCGCCGGGGTGGGCAGGGGCTGGGGCGCCCGCGGCCTGGCTGTCCCTGAGTGCCCCGGCGCCGGCCGAGCTGAGCCGTGCCAAACCACCCCGGGCCGTGCCACACCGTGCCCAGCCCTGCCAGGGGTCGCGGTGGCGGGTGACAAGCAGAGAGCAGGCCAAAGGGTGCCCGTGGCTTCTCAGCCCCCACCCGCCGTGTTTGCCCAGCGGTGCCCGGGCGGGACGGCTGGTGCTGCCGCCCCGGTGCTGCCAGTGTGGGTGTTGGGAGAGAGAAGAGGGAGCGCTGGGGGTGCCGGTACCAGTGCCAATGTCCAGCTCTGTCCCCATAGAGTGTCTTGGGGCTGCCAGCCTGGGGAGGGGGGTGGGTGACAGCCCTGCCTGGGCTGGCACTCTCCTCGCCCCAGGGGCTGGGGACCCCACCTCGGCACCGGGGGACAGCTCGGGGCAGGGTGGCAGGGAGGGCTCCGAGGGAGCAGGCCGGGAGCTGTCGTCACCCCCAGAGCAAGGGACAGGGCAGCTCTGGAGAAGGGCTGTGGCCGTCCCCGACCCTGATGGTCGGTGTGCCACCCACCCCCTGAGTCTCCCCAGCACAGGGGGTGACGAGGTCTGGGTGCTGTGTCAGGTCCCCCCATCCTGTGCCCTCCAGCTGTCCCAGGCGGGCTGTCCTGCATCCCCTGCCCCCCCCCCCAGCCACCCCCATGGCCATCTGTGTCCCCTGGCTGTGCTCTGTGCTGGTCCAGATGGCCCCACTGGCACATCCTGCTGCCAGGACAATAATAGCACCTCTGGCCACAGCCACCTCGGGACCTGAGCTGCTCGTGGCCATCACTGTCCTCGGTCCCTGACACGCTGCTCGGGGCAGCGTGGTCACAGCCCATAGCAGAGACACAGAGCACCTCAGCACCCTGTCCAAAGTGACAATGCTGCCATCCTGGATGCTGTCCCCGCCGTGGGGCTGTCCCAGCTGCTCTCCACATGGCGTGTCCCCATTTCTGTGTCCACAAGCACTGCCTGGCAAGAGCCACCACAGCCCCAAGCACCCAAACCCCCACACCCCGGGAAGCACAGCATCCACAAGCACCTCGCCTGCTGGCTGTGACATCGGGACAGCGTCCTACCACCTCGAAAGGTTCCAAAGCCCATCCTGAGCCTGGTCAGAGAGCCTCTCACCCACCTCAAGGCGGGGACAAGGCTGGAGATGGGGCGCCCAGACCCATAGCACCTGGGGGGACCGCTGCAGCCACAGTGGCAGCGCCTGTTTGCAGAGGCATCGCTCGATACGCAGTATGTTCTTCAGAAGATCCCTACTCCAGGAGTCAAAATAGCATGAAATTTAATTTTACGCCTATTTGACAAAGCTAGATTTCGCCTCCAATCAGCAGGGAGATAAGAGCCCTCGGCACAAGTGCGCGGCCAGTTTGGCAGCTGGGGCTGCCGATTTAATAGGTGAATTTACAGGAACAACACTTGAAAATCCCCTGGCTAGTGAACCATTAAGGTGAGCCCTGCCTTCCGTCCCCGTGTCCCTCCCCGCGCTGCTCTCCCGTTGCTGGGTGCTAAAGCAAACCCCGGCTCTGTTTACCGAGTCTACTATTACAATACGGCTACCAAATATTTGCCAGCCGCCAGCTCGCTGCTCCGCTATAAATACTTCAGGCCCAGGTGGAGGGACGGCGAGGGGGAGCGGCGCGGGAGCCTATGCATGGCCGGGCGGCAGCGCCAAGGTGAGTGCCGAGCCGCGGCCCCGGGCAATGCCCTCCGGCTCCAGGGGGGTTTCTCCAGCTGAGGGTGGCAGCAGGGCGGACGGCTGGCTCCATCCCCGGGGTGGCCCCAGGAGGCTGAGACCCCCCCAGGGCAGCACGGAGGCAGGACTGGGGGTCCCGCGGTGGGGACAGCACAAAGAGGGAGGGCGCGGTGACCCCAGGGACAGCAGCGGTGCTGTCTTGGGCTGGGTGTGGGGCTCAGCACCGTGCTTGGAGTGGCAGGAGCAGGATTTGTCCCCCAAGGTTTTGTTCCCTGCCCCAAGACCCTCTCATGGGCTGGGGCAATGGTGGTCCCAGGCACGTAGCCGGGGATGCCCTGCAGTGAGGCAGGGCTGGGGACCCCACTCTATACAGAGGGTCTTCATCCAGCTCAGAAAGACCCAGCCATGACCAGAGCCCACCAGGGCGGTGGAGGGAGGTGGCCGGGCTCACCCCATGGCAGGAAAACCTGTGGGGTTATTGCATGGGCAGGCCTCGGGGACTAGTGTCCTGGGGGCTCAGCCCAGGGTGGCAGGGTGGGTGCTGAGCCCCATTCACCCCCATGGATAGTCTCAGGGTGGAGAGGAACATCCTGCTGCCCCACAGCTCAGGGGAATGTTTCCACTGCCCTACATCCCATGACTTGGTGGGGACATCCCTGCTGCCCTACATGCCGTGACTTGGGGATGTTCCCATTGTCCCACCTCCCATGGATTCGGGTGGCCATCCCTGCTGTCTCACATCCCATGTCTTGGTGAGGACATTCCTGCTGCCCCGTGTCCCATGGCTTGATGGCAACCCTTGTTGCCTGGTGTCCCAGGGTTCAGTTCGGATATCCCCACTGTCCCATGTCCCCTGATTTGGATGGGGGGAGGAGGGATGATATCCCTGCTGCCCCATATCCCATGTCTTGGTATGGACGTCCCTGCTGCTTGACGTCCCACATCTTGGTGGGGATGTCCCTGCTGCCCCATGTTCCATGACCATTGTATGACTTAGGAGGCACATCACTGCTGCCTTGTATCCCATGGCTTGGTGGGGACATCCCCACTGCTCCATGTCCCATGGCTTTTGGGGACATTCCTGCTGCCCTGCAGCCCCACTCTGGCCACGGCATGAGTCGCCCTGCTCCCTTGGGGCCACGTGCCACTGCAGGTGGCAGGTCAGGTTGGGTGCCACCCTCACCCCGCTGTCCCTGCCTGCAGGGTAAATCCGGGACCTGGGGTGCCCCTGCGCGCTGACATGGCTGCGGGCGTCATCCGGCCCCTGGCAGAGCTGCGGCTGCCCTCGCCCTTCCCGCACAGCCTGCTGCTGCCCACACGCCCCGAGCCTGACTTCCCTGACCTCTCCGAGGAGGAGGAGGAAGAGGAGGAAGAGGAAGAAGACGAAGAGGAGGTGGCAGAGGAGAGTGTGAGGCCAGAGCTGGCCGTCCCCAGCGCCGCCGAGACCACCCTGCGGCTCCTCAAATTTTCGGAGCTCATCAGCTGTGACATCCAGCGCTACTTCGGGCGGCGGGGCCAGGAGGAAGCCACCAGCAGCCATGGCGTGCCCAAGGACTGCGGCTCGCCCCGGCATGCCGAGGGCCAGCCTGAGGCCGTGGCACCACGGGGCAGCCCCGGGGCCACACACAGGCTGGGGCCGCTGGCCGAGCTCTTCGAGTATGGTGTGCACCGGTGCCTGCCGCCCCGGGCGGCCGGCGGCAGGACGCAGCGGCTGGAGAGGAAATATGGCCACATCACCCCCATGCACCGGAGGAAGCTGCCGCCCTCTTTCTGGAGGGAGCCAGGCCCCGGCCCCGCTGGCCTCCTCCACACTGGTACCCCTGACTTCAGTGACCTCCTGGCCAACTGGACGGTGGAGCCGGGACCGGAGCTGCCGGGCAGCGGGCGGGAGCTGCCCCCTGAGTCGGGCCACCCAGGGCTGGAGGCCGAGCCCTTCGCCGGGCTGTGACCCCACCATGGCCCCGGGGGCCCCCGGCACCGCCACGTGCCGTCCGGTTAATAATAAACCCGGTGGCCCCGGTGCCAGCGCTGGCAATGGGACGAGTGAATAAATGACTCCCGCCAGGCACCAGTGCGTGTGGTGTCCTTTGCCACCTACCACCATGGTGTCCCTGCTGCCAGTGACAAAGGGCCACCGGCTGCCCTGGCAGCGGGAAGAGGAGGGAAGCGCGGCGCCGGCAGGAGCCAGCAGCCCGTGTTTACTCTGTGGCCCAAGTCGGTGGATCCCATCCCCTTATCTCGGCCGCGCCGGGGCAAAGGGCGACGTGGGGCCTCATAAAGCGCCCGGCTGCCAGTACCCATTGGGGACCCATCACTGCCTCGGGGACCCACTGCACCCCACAGCAGGGCCAGGAATGGGACCCACACAGGAGGGCAACTAGCCCTTCCCCACGGCCCCCGCCGCTGGACCTGGCTGTTACCAGGGCCCAGCCGAGGCATCCTCCGCTTTGTGGCGGCTCTTTGTTGGCCTTGAAAGGGAAAAGCAGGGGGGAAGGGGCAGCTGCCCCCCCCCCGCCTTGAGTGCTGCAGCCCTGCCAGGGGGCTGAGAAAGGCAGGGGGACCCCCCAGCAGTGGGGACGGGGCTCAGCTCAGCCCCAAGGGGACACCAACAGACATGGCACTGAGCCTGGGCAGTGGCATCAGGGGACAATGGGAAGCAAGAGAAGGGTTGCACCACGATAAAAGTACAAACAGGCTTTATTTCAGCACGTTATCCTGCAGTCAAAAGCCCCCCCCCAGGCACCAGGCTGCCCCTGCTGAAGAGAGGAGGGGGCAGCCCCAAGCCAGGGCCGTGAGCAATGCCAAGGTGAGGAGCAAGGATGGGGGGAGCTGAGGTGCCAGGGCTGGAGCCCTCCTCATCACACAGGGGAGTGCAGGCTCTGCTCCCTGCCCCTGACCAGATCCAGGGCTGGTGATGGGTTTTGGGGTGCCTGGCAGGGCCCAGGCTGCTGGAAAGAGCAGAACAAGCTGCAGCAAGTAGAGAAACACACCCAGGGGCAACCCTGGACCTGGATATGGGCAAAGGTGGCAGCAGCAATGGTGCAAGAAGGGCAGGAGTGGCAGAGGAGCACACACTAGGGACAAAGGCTGCAGGACTAACACTCCCCCAGAGCAGGCAGCTCTCCCTCTCCCATCCCTGCCCCAAACCCCAGGGGTGTCTCCCCACATGAGGGTTGGGGTCAGAGCGGCCGTGAGAGCCAAGAAAGAGCAAGAGGGAGCAGCTGCTGAACTACGGGAGCCCTTTTATTGCACAGCTGAGCAGGGCAGAGACGCAGGAGCCTGCCCCAGGGCTCAGCCTGACCCAGCCAGCAGGAGCACAGGGCAGTGGGGACATGGCCCTGGGAGCAGGAGGGACCCCCACCATATCCCCTCTGCTCCCCACACGGACCCTGCAAGCAGGGGCCAGGGCAGGGCTAGGTCCCAGCCAGCCCAGGCTGGGTGGATGAGATGATGGAGGCCACATGCCACAGCAGAGGACTGTGCCCAGCTCAGCAGGGCATTTCTGCTGCTCCTGGCACACTCCAGCCTCCACCCAACCCTCAGGGAGAGCCTATCCCAGGACCTAACAGAGCCAAGGGTGCATTTTAATCCCCTGGGGAAGCAGGGGAAGGGGGGAGAAGAGGAGGCAGTAGACGTAGGAAGGCAGCAGTGGGCAGGAGAGCTGGGGCAGCATGGCCGTACCGGTGCTCCAGGCACCATGATGTCTGCACAGGCTGGCCCAGTCCTCTCCCCGCCTCCCGCAAAAGAGGGTCCCCAGCTCTGAGGACCATCTCAAGGGGCTGGGGCACGTCTCCGCTGGGCAGCGCAGCCCCACATCACGTCTGCGCCAAGGAGAGCTCCTCCAGACCTTCCTTTCCCAGCCGGTACCTGGCAAGGTCCTTGCGGGTGACCATGCCCACCACCTGCCGGGAAAAGGACAGAGTGCAGAGCCTGGGGACAAGGGCAGTGTCCCCCCAAGGAGCCCACACACAGTGAGCAGGGACCCACCTCGTTGCGATTGTCCACAACCACCAAGTGCCGCAGTCCCAGGGCTCGGAAAAGCTTGAACACCCGCGGCAGAGACGCCTCCTGCAAGGCAGAGCGGGGCTGCGTGGGCTGCAGCACCCCCGGCCAGCACCCACAGCCCACCCCATGACCCCCGGGATGCTGGGGTGCAGAGGGGTCCCTGGGGTGTTACCTGAGGCACCGTGTAGGGCGACGGGTTCATGAACTCGCTGAGGTCGATCATGCACTCGCGCTCATCCTGGGAGACGTGGATGGACTGGATTGGGGGGAAGCGAGGGTAGGCATCCCGAAAATCCTTCAGCTTCAGCCGCCGCTGCACCAGGCTCAGGTTGGCCCTTTCCACAAAAACCTTGGGAGGAGAGAGACCATAGGGGACCATCCCACAGTGCTGACAGGCACCGGGGCCAAGGCAACGTACAGGGGCATGGAGGGAAGAGGGCAGGAGCATGGGGCAGACGGACCATCTGCAGAAGAACAGCTCATTCCCTCAGGGTTTGTGAGATCAGTGGGGTGGCAGGATGATGCTTGGATAACACCAGCACGGGATGGCAGCGTAGACCATCTCCTCAGGTGAGCAGAGGGAGATGACAGGGACCCTCCACCAGCTCTTACTGAGCAAGGCAGGCAGCAAGGGGCCTGAGGCAGCAGTGGGACAGGGACACAGGGGCTCAGACATAGCCTGAACGGCTTCCACGCAGCATCACCCACCTTGTGCTTCAGCAGGACGATGAGCTGGGAACGCAGGATCAAACCCCGCAGTCCTGCCACCTGCGAGAGAGCACCACACGTGAGACGGGGCTAGGAAGGGGGTGGGACAAGGGTGAGGGACCCACACCACAGCCAGACCTCGTGGGGCATTCCCTCGCCATCAGTACCCAGCCCACCTGCGTGGTGTCAGGGTTGCTCTCCACCACTGGAAAGCCGTTGTGGTTGGAGGAGGTGTCGCTGAGGATGTCCACAACCGTCCCCACTCGCTCGATCCTCCGCAGGCAGGTGACAGGAGTGCTCATGACCTCCCTGCAGGGAAGGCTCGGTGTGAAACGCAGCCCCACACCCCAAATGTCCCTCCTCAATACACAGCCCTCCACAGCCCTGATGCCTCCTCCGTCCCCAAAACCTGCCAGGGACACCGGGAGGGAATGCATTGCAGGCCACAGTTCCTGCTGGGGAAGGTGGTCCAGGGGACAGCAGGCTTCTGGAACCAAAGCATGTCACCACCTCTATTTCCAGCTCAGACCAGCAGTGTGGTCCAAAGGCTGCTGTCCCAGGAGTGATGATTGTCCCCCAGCCCACCTACCTGGCCGTGAGGGAGTGGGACGTCACCGGGGCCTCCCAGTGCAGGAAGGGCACGCTCTGCAGCTGGATGTGCATATCATAGAGCCCCTACAACGACAGCCAAGCCATCAGGAGAAGCCTGGTGAGATGCCGAGGGGTACAGCCAGGCAGCAGCTCCCCTCCGAGAGGGAGCACACACTTGTCCTGGCACCCCCCGTAGCTCCCCAGCACCCCCAAATCACAGCCTCCCACGGGGTCCCAAGCCCCCAGTGAGCACACCAGCCCTCACCTCCACAAAGTAGTCTCCCACAATCTTTGCTGTCATCAGCACAAGCATGATGGGGAAGCCATAGGTGACATTGCCCGTTGCCTCCATCATGATGACAGTGAGACTCAGTGTCATCCGCACTATCCCACCTGTGAGTCACTCAAGAGGTTTAGTGGGGCAGGGAAACATGGGGTGAGGGAATAGCAAAGCATCCGAAGCCCCTCAGCCTCTGCATATAGGATGGTTAGAGTTGGAAGGGACCTTAAAGATCATCCAATGCCACCCCCTGCCCTGGGCAGGGACACCTCCCACCACGCCAGGCTGCTCCAAGCCCCCTCCAACCTGCCCTTCAACCCCTCCAGGGATGGGGCAGCCACAGCTTCTTGGGGCAACCTGGGCCAGGCTCTCACCACCCTCACACCAAAGAAGTTCTTCCCCACATCTCAGCTCCATCTCCCCTCTTCCAGGGGTAAACCCTTCCCCCTCCTCCTAGGGCTCCCCGCCCTCATCCAGAGTCCCTCCCCAGCTTTCCTGGAGCCCCTTGAGGGACTGGAAGAGGCTCTAAGGTCTCCCTGGAGCCTTGTCTTCTCCAGGCTGACCCCCCTCCAACTTTCTCAGCCTGTATCACACCAGAGGGGCTCCAACCCTCTGATCATCTTTACAGCCTCCTCTGGACTCACTCCAACAGGTCCATGTCCTTCTTATGTTGGGGGACCCCCAGAGCTGGAGGCAATACTGCAGGCGGGGGTCTCAGCAATACAGAACCACCCACATGGGCGGGGGTGCCCTGGACAAGCCCAGCCCTGGCTAGTGCCCCAGCGCTGCCCGTGCTCGTCAGGAAGCCAACAACCAGACTGGGCTTCAGCTGGGGAAGAAGCTGCTGCAGGGAAGCACGGACCGCTTTTTCCCATGCCACCTTCACCCCAACATGAGCAGGAGGTGGCCAAGACTGTGCCGAGGGGAACTCACCCAGCTGTGCAGCAGCTCCCATCAGGGCATACTTCCCAGGGTCAGCCCAGATCTGAGCACAGGAGAGACAAGGAGCCGAGTCAGCTGCTGGCACCAGGGCATCCAGAGACAGCAAGCAGTGCCCTGGCCCCAAAACCCTCCTCCAAAATGGGGAGGAGTGTGCCTGAGGCCACAGCCCAGCTGCCAGCAGGGCTCCGTCAGGACATGGGAAAGCTCAGACGCAGCTCAGGAAGACATCAAGTGAGGAACTAACCCACTCCAGGCCGCTGTGCCAAGCTCTTTGCCAGCACCACGCACACTGCAGGTATGTGCTGCCTGCCCAGCAGTGAGGGAAGAGGGCTGGGTGCCACAGCTCCCCCTGCCCAGCACCCCTTCCCACCACGGACTCACCGAGCCCTTGGTCAGGTAGGAGAGGGAGATGCCAAAGAGCCTCCCCCAGGCAGCGCCGATCAGCAGGGAGGGGATGAAGACCCCCGCGGACACTGTGAGGCCGTAGGTCCAACAGGCCAGGAAGAAATACATCAGGGTGAACATGCCCAGCGTCATGGGGTTGTAGGAACCTGGGGTGGAGAGAAAATGGAGAGTCAGTGGTGGTCCTGCAGCCCAGAGGACATCACGATGGGCTGTGGTCATGGGAGAACAGACAGCAGCAGCCCCACGACACACTCCCAGCAGTGAAAGCCCTTCTCATGAGGTGTGCCTTCCTCCCCAGCAGCATGAGCCCTTCAAACCATCTCTTTAGCTTGTTTCTGCCCCCTCAGGGGACCCACCAGTTGGCTGGTGTCACCCCAAGCCCTCCCATCTCACTGAGTCCAGCACGTGCCTTTTCCTCCGTCTCGCGCCCCATGGTGACCTGTCCCCTCCCAGCCTCGCAGTTCCCAGCCTCCTGCAAGGCATCGTGACGAACTTCAAAGCCCTGAGGGACCACCAGCACCAGAGGACGAGGTTGGGAGGACAGAGGTGCTGGTGAGCTAGCAAGGGTCCTACCACCAGCTCAGAGTAGGTCCTGCAAACCCCCTCCTGTCCCACAACTCCCATAGCTGCTCTGGCCAGCCCCAAGCTGCCCCACGGCGTGGGCTGTGCCATCACAGCGAGACCCTGCTGTCCCCAGGACTCAGCTCGCTGCTATTTTAGGATTGCTGAGCAGCTCAGTCAAGTTTAAACGAGTTCTTCACAACCTCTCCTTCACAGAGAGGTCAACAGACCAAAGCCTTGAGCCAGGGAGGACCCAGCACTGCAGGGAGCCTCCCTGAGACACAGGATGGTCATCACATGGCTTCAGGTGGTCAAGCTGCACTCTCTGGGTTGAGGGTCTAGAAATTCGGAGCCATCTCCTCCCTGCCCACATGCGGCGGGGCACAAAACTCAGACCAGCAGGCAGAGGGCACACTGTTATTACATTAGGTCCAAGGGAAACAGGAGCTGGAACCTGGAGGCCAAATTGCATTTCTCAAAGCAAACCCAAACCCCAGGATCCACCTCCGCAACCTGCCCAGAAGGTAAAGTCATTCCAGGGCAAGAGGCCCTGCTAATTAAGAAAACAGCTAAGGACATTTCCAGGATGGATTTCAGACAGCCAGCGAGTGTCAGACATGCTCCCACGCAACTCAGAAGCCACAGCTTGCAAACATGGACGAACAAAACCAGGTCCTCCTCCACAGGCTCCTGAGACCACAGCCCTTTGGCTGTAGGTGCCACCAGGCACAGCATCTATCCCTCCTCCTTCCACCACTGCAGGAATGGAGCAGGCACAGTGCTTTGCTGGATCCCACCATGCCCTCTTCTAGCATAGAATCACAGAATTGTCTGGGTTGGAAGGGACCTTTAAGATCATCGAGACCAACCATTAACCCAACACCGCCAAACCCACCATTAAAACCTGTCCCTCAGCACCATATCTGCCTGGTTTTTAAGTCCCTCCAGCGATGGTGACTCCACCACTTCCTGGGCAGCCTGTTCCAATGCTTGACAACAGAAATGTGAAGAAATTTTTCCTAATATCCATTCTAAACCTCCCCTGGTGCAACTTGAGGCTGTTTCCTCCTCCTCCTAGCCAGGGAACAGGTCGGCCACCTCACGCAAGCCCAGCCCCACTCTGCTCACGTTCAAGGACTCATTCGCTGGGTGCACAGACCTGGAGGGTCATGGAAGAGGTTGACAACGCTCTTCTCAGGTGTGTTGAAGAAGGCAGTGGCCATGGAGTTGTACTCTCCATCAGCGCAGAAAAGCTGAGGGGGATGAAAAGAGAGAGTTAGATGTGTCAGATCCCGGCTGCCCTGTGGTGGGGAAGGCTGCCAGGGTCAGACCCGCATCTCCTACCTGCAGGGGATATGCCACCGTGCTCCCCTGGATGGGCTGGCAGTCTCTTGAGCAGTAAATCATGACAAACCCCACGGTCGCCGTCACCGCTGCCACCAGCATGGCCTCAACCACCTGGAGGCAGGGCCGGTGGATGTACCTGTGAAGGGAGCGGAGGAGTCAGGATGGCACCCAGGGGCCTGGGCTGCTTCTGCTCCCTTCCCACAGCCCTGCCAGGCTGTCCTGCGCTCTGTCCTCTGGCGAAGCTGTCATGGGGACCTGGGGCAGGAGCCCAGCAGCAAAAGCAGCTTCGCCCAGCCAGCTCCAGTATATCTCTGCCCACTTCCCCTGCACGGAGCCGGGCACAGCTCCCATGGAAAGGTTGGTGTGATCTGGCTGGGGCGACAGAGCAGAGACAAGCCCAGAAAGCTGTGGCTCATGAAGGCCTGAGAGGAGCAATGCCCTGGAAGCTGCTCCACTGCCATAAGTCACAGAATGGCTTGGGTTGGAAGGGACCTTAAAGATCATCTAGTGCCACCTCCTGCCCTGGGCAGGGACATCTCCCACCAGACCAGGGTGCTCCAAGCCCCCTCCAACCTGGCCCTGAACCCCTCCAGGGATGGGGCAGCCACAGCTTCTCTGGGCAACCTGGGTCAGGCTCTCACCACGCTCACAGGGAAGAATTTCTTCCCCAGATCTCAACTAAATCTACACTATTCTAGTTCTAGGTCATCCCTCCCTGAAGCCACGAGGCTGGTCCTGGTGTTTGAAAAGCTGGTGACAAGCATTGGCCATGCCAGAACGGGCTCTCAGATGGCTTTAGCAGCTCTTTCCATTCTCTCGTTACTCTCAGCAGCACAGAACAGTCAGGTCTGGCCAGAGTTTGCATTTCTTTGGGCCTTCAAGTCACTGAAGGGAAGCGCTGAGCAGGGCGAGAGCCATGGTGGGATGCTGTGGGTCACAGCTCGACCACAGGCAATGACAGACATTGCCTCCCAGCTTCCAGGGGTGCTGCTGCCCACGTGAAGTGTGAGATTACAGCGTTGCTCTGGCTGGGGATGCCGCTTTGAGGGAGGCCAGAAGGCACCAGCCAGCCCATGTCAATCACCCGAGTTACCCGTGAGCTCTTACCTGATCCGGAACATCGTTAACCAGTAATTGAGGGCATTGAACAGGGCCCCGAGGATCCCGCCTGTGAATGCAAAAGAGGAAAAACTCAGCACACAGGTCCCAGGCTCTGCTATGGCTGCCCAGGACACAAGGAACCTGAAAAGCTCATGAAGAAGCCACCCAGTATGACCAGCAGCCCCAGGACACATGGACACTGTGTCCCTGCAGAGGCAGTCAGGACCCGACACCAAGAAGAGCCCGGGACCAGCAGCGGGGTGGCCAGGGGCCAGTGTCATACCACTGGCACTAGGCAGGGGAGGGACAGGCCGACTCCATGGGGACAAGGGCAGCTCATTTGAAAGCAGAAGGGGCTGCCTGGGACTGGGGTGCACTGACCCCACTCAAAGGCTTTGCAGCACATGGATTAAAGGAGCTTGCCTTTGCTGCAAGGATCAGGGTTAGGACAGGATCCAGCTCTCGCCCCCATGTAAACCCTCTGCTCCAGAGTTTGATGGATTTCCCACTCTCCCCAGGAAACAATCCCAAAGCTTTTTAGACCCAGACAGAGAACAGAGGAAATTATTCAGACTAATCAAACTGAAAGAGCAGCACTCTCTTACCAACCACTCCCATAAAGATGAAGATAGGAATTTCCTGGATCGTGTATCCCATTTTCTGCAAGCAAGAAAGAAATGGCTTTCAGATCTCCTGGCCCATCTGCAGCCCCGCAGTCGGTCACTGTCTGCTGGGATAGCACCAGCCTGCACCAGCAAGTGGCTCCCAGAGCTGGTCCAAAGTCTCCCCTGGACACTGTGCAGCTCTCAGACCCAGCAGTGGCTGCAAAAAAGCCTTCTGCTGGGCTTGGTGGAGCTGGGATGTGGCCAGACCTCACAGCCTGCTAGGGCAGAGCCTGTCTCAGGCCCCAGGTGATGTTTTAAGACAGACTGGTGGCCCCAAGCTGCTGTGGGCTGCTTCTAACCCCCTCACCAGAGCCCTACATGGGGAATATCTGTGCCATACCTCATTATCGAACCTGCCGAAGTTGATGAGCCCAGGGCTGGAGAGATCCCAAGCATTGCCGTGGTAAACACTCAGGACAGAGTTCAGAGTGAACGTAGAGATCATGGAGGCAAAGAACTGGAAGGAGATGGAGCCCAGAGTCACTGCCAGATGCCTCCAGCCCCAATCCCTCACTATGTGCCCCACACACTACCCCAAACCACCTCCCCGAGACCCTCAGGTAGGGCTTGGTACCCATGGTGTGCTGGGGAAAAGTTCCCTGTGGCAGCTTACACTGACCAGGGGCCCTCTCCTCCTTTTGCCTCTCCATTGCCCTGGAGCATAGCCCAAGGCAGCTCCATTGGAAAGGAGCTGGCAGAAAGATGGAGCTCAGCAAGGTCCAAATTCAGACGCTGAGGACCAGGGCACAGAAGGGGAGCTGGGATGCTGTTCCCTGGGATGTGTCACACACAGCTGCCCGACTGGCACAGGGATGGCAGGAGGCCTGGGGCTGCAGGGCACTGGGGAAAGGCAATGCCTCACGCCGGAGCCAGCGGCCCTCCATTCACTGCTCCTGCTTTCCAGCACTTACGATTCTCCACGTCAGGAACTGGTTCCAGAAGGAAGCCCCTTCCTCCAAGCTGAAGAGGACACCCCCTGCAAATGCAAGACAAACATCTTCGCGAGGGGCGCACGCCATGGACCCTTGGCTCACAGCACCCGCTGAGGCAGCCAAATTCATCCCAGTTCACGTGCCCAGCTCCAGCAAAGGGACCAGCCAAGCCCACCCAGCCATCAGTGATGTCCCGATGGCAGCGAAGCCCCTTCACGGCCCTCCTCCATCCCAGGGAGGCAACATTTGGGATCCGAGACAGATAGACCCCCTCCTCTCTTCCTGAGACCTGCGTGGAGGGGCAGGACAGCTCGGAGCGGGGCTGGGCACTGTGCTGGAAGGCTCCTACAGTGTCCCAGGCACATCCCAGCAGCCACCTCCGTGCAACTGGGAGCAACCTCCTGACGAGATCCACGTGCAGGCACTGCTCAGCATCAGAGAGCCAAGACACGCACCCACGGGGGCACCAAAGGCAGCCGAGACGCCAGCAGCAGCTCCAGCCGAGACAAAGTCCCTCTTTTCTGTGTCTCTGCGGAAGTACTCGAAGATCTGAAACACCAAAGCAAAGGCAGGTTTAGGGCTGGCCACAGGCATGACTTTAGGGGAGACACAGAGTGTGCCATACATGGTCCCAAGCCACCAGCATGACCCCGAGGAACAGCCCGGTTTGGGCACAGGAGGTGCACCTGCAGCACAGGCCCCCAGCCCTCAGCACCAACCTTGAAGTCTCGCTTTAAAGATGTGGATCTTCCCTGGGAGATCCCGGCAGCAATCACCGCTCCAGAGTGAATCATGGGTCCTTCCTGTGGGCAGGAGAGCGGAGTCAGACCGGAGAGGGAAGAACCCCAGGGCCAGTTGGGGACGGTCAAATGGTGCTCACCAGGTCTCAGTCCTGAAGAAGCTGTAGGCCAGCGCCATGTGCAGAGCTTGCCATTTTCCCCCCCTAAATCCTTGTTCTAGTGAGTGACTCCTGTGGCCACCTCCCGTTCCCACCAGTGCTCCCCTCTAACCAACTGGACAGGGCCTTGCTTTGCCTGCCTTCAATCCCAGCAAGCTAGCAAGGTCCCAACAGGACATCCAGGTGTCACCCATCTAACATTTGCAGGAACAACCACCGATGGACACAGGCTGCTGCTCTCCTGCCCTCAGATGAGCCACACACAGGCTGACTTGGTGGCACTGGGAACTGACACCACATGGCCCAGGGGCTCCCCAAGCCTGGCCACGCCAGTCACCTTGGCTAGCAGACCACAGTGTAGAACTGGGATGTCACCACAGGGCCACCCGTGCCCTGTTCCTGGCTCAGGGTTGGTGACAGGCTCCTGCCAACACGCCAGGAGTGTGCCAGAGAGCGGTTTGTGTACATCACCTTCCCAACAGCTAGGCCGCCGACCACCGAGAGGATGACCCCGCAGACTTTGATCACCAGGGTCTGCAAAACAGAGACGACAGGCACAGCAGATCACAAGGGTGACACGAGGGACACTACCTCAGCAGCCACAGACCCAGCCAGCCACAGGGACAGGAGCCAATAACCCCAGAGAACTTGTCGTCACCCCTCATTGTGTCAACGGAGTTGGCCAACTTTCTTGCCCAGGGTAGTGACCATCCCCCTGTACTGGGCACTGGTGAGGCCCCACTTCAAACACTCTGTCCATTTTTGGGCCCCTCGCTACAGGAGGGACACTGAGGGGCTGGAGTGTGTCCAGAGAAGGGCAACAGAGCTGGTGAGGGGGCTGGAGCACAAGTCTTGTGAGGAGCGGCTGAGGGAGCTGGGGGTGTTCAGCCTGGAGAAAAGGAGGCTGAGGGGAGACCTTCTCGCTCCCTACAACTCCCTGAAAGGAGGGTGTAGCCAGGGGGATTGGTCTCTTCTCCCATTTAACAAGCAAGAGGAGATGGCCTCAAGTTGTACCAGGGGTGGTTTAGATTGGATATTAGGAAAAAAATTTTCACCATAAGGGTTGTCAAGCCTTGGAACAGGCTGCCCAGGGAAGTGGTGGAGTCACCATCCCTGGCGGTGTTTAAAAGATGGGTAGATGTGGTGGTGCTGAGGGACATGGTTTAGCAGTGACTTGGCAGTGTCAGGTTAATGGCTGGACTTGATCTTAAAGATCTTTTCCAACCATAATGACTCCATGATTCTTCCCAGCAATGGCTGGACTTGCCCAAAGCCGCTCTTCCCAGAGCCAGCTACCAATCCCAAGGCAAATTTAACCACCCAACACTGGTGGAACAACTACGGAGCCTGGCAGTGTGGCAGGGACCACCCCACAAGGACACAAGGCACCTGGGTCAGCCTGGCAGAGCGGTCCCCATCATGGGCAGAAGGCACACATCCCACCACATCCTGCTTCCTACCTTGAGACGGACAACGTGCGGGATCTTCACACCGTTGAGATAGCATTTGATCTGGGGAATGCCGCTGCCGGCTGCGACGGGCTGCAGGGAGAGCATCAGTGGCTGCCACTTAGAGGACACAATGACCACCTCAACCCCATCCCTTAGCACAGGGCACACCAATCACACCTTCGGGGAGGCTCAGAGATGAGGGCAAAGCTTATCTACAGGCTCTGGAGGTGGGCTTGAGGGAGACACCCACTGCCCCTAAAAGCAAGTGTGCCAGGGAGAAGGAGCTGGATGGGTTCTCGGGGAACACCAGGGTGTCCCCACCATGTTCCTTGGTGGGACGCCCAGTGCTGGAGAATGTTTACACTTGGTGGTCAGAGAGAGCAAGGGCAAAGCCACAGGGAAGACACTGCTGACTCAGAGGGGCCCGAGGGGAGCCACCACCCCCTCTCAGCTGTAACTGGCCCCAGTGTCTGGCTTGTGCTCCCAAGAGCGTCCCCGAGGCACCAACCAGCGGCCACTCACATACGCCCAATGGGGAGAGGCCAAGCCAGGGCCAAGGCTGGTGAGAGCTGCCCCAGGCTGGAGCACACCCTCTGCCCCAAGCTGCCAATGAAGGGCAGCACGTCCTGCCCTCTGACAGCCCAGGAGAAACTCGACAGCACAGCTGGAGCCAACGCTGAGGAACTGGGGCTACCAAGAGCCAATGTTGCAGAAATATTATTTGCCATCACACAAATTGGCATGTTTTCCTGGAGACATGATCCTGCTTCCCCCATGCCAGGGAAGGAGGCACGGGGATACCCCACCCAGGCCACTTCCAACCTCTTACCTCTATGAAAGCAACGATCACGGAGCCCACCATCACCACGCTGGCGTTCAGGGTGGCCCAGAGTAAGAGTGAGAAAGACAGGCCCCCTTTCTCTGTGAACTTATCGATGTCTGGGGAGGCGGCTCAAGGAAAGGCCAATATCAGTTGGGTCCCATCCCTCCCACCGCGATAAAGTGTCACTATAACACCTTTTGGGCTGTGGTGGTGCAGCAGATCCTGCACACGTAGGGCTGTCGGGTCTTCTGTAAGAAGCCACCTCCATTATGGCAGCTCCTGGTCCCAGCTCAGCACCTCAGAGCAGCAGGGCACTCGGAGGCACCCTGGGCTGCAGCGTCTGTGCCACCAAAGCCAGGCAAGTCCCTCTCCCCCAGCACCTCTCCACGGCCACCGGGAGCAGAGATCCCACCCCCCCCAAACTGGCTGGTGGCCACAGCTCCATGGGAGGATACTGCCCTTCACCACCCGGTACTTCAGCCCAGCCAGGTTCTCCACCACGATGTCGATGAAGCAGGCAACAAGGCCGGTGAGGATGCCGATCATGGCACAGATAACCCAGCGCTTGATCTCCACCGTCCGGAAAGCCTGAGGGACAGACAGCCATCAGATCCCATCACCACCCAGTCCAGCCCCTGCCAGCACTTTGTAGGGGGATTCCAGTCCACACAGCCACCTTCCCCAACACAGGTCTAAGCCTGAGCAGCTCCGAGGAGAGCTGCCCAGGAAAAAACAACACTGGCTGACCCAGGATTGAAAAGAATGGACACAATTTATGTATTTTAAGCCAGTGTCCTTGCCCCTCTGTGGGACCCCTAACAGCAGACACGCTTTTCCAGCTCACCTCCCTCCATTGGAGCCCTCCTGTTGGGCTTCTTGCTGCAGCACTGACTCCCAAAGCCCTCAGGGCTGATGCTTCCCATGACTCTAGAACTCCCTCTGCTCTGGGGGGACCTCAGGGGACATTCCCTGTGCCTCCTGGCAATCCCACCATACACATCCAGGCTAGCTTTCATTTGAACTATCTTACACTGGGGTCCTTGCTGTTGAGGTTTTACAGCTCATCACAAGCCGGTCAGTGTCCACAAACCCACCCCAGCTCAAGCATTGCTTTGGGCATGACCTTCCCCGGTGTGGAGAAGCCCCCCAGCAGCCGGGCAGGGGGGAACAGCCTCCCTGGCCCATCCCAGCTGTGGGCATGGTGGGCAGTTGGGTCATGGCAAGACTCACCGTGTGGTTTATCCTCCTTTCTTCCTCCAGGAACAGCTGGTTTTCACTGTTGTCATAGTCCAAGCTCTAGTTTGGGAAAGGGAGATGCTGTTACCATCTAGGACAGGGGGAGAGATGCCTGTGCTGGGGAGGGCTGGCCTCAGACACCCCTCCCCCCCTGCCCCTCCACACCTGGATGCCAACTTCTTCCCCGCTGAAACCCCTCAAGCCCCATGTACCTCACCCACTGCATCCCAGGGAGCAGAGCCCAGGGAGGGAGGCGAGTACTTACCTCATACTTGAGTGACAGGAGCTTCTCATTGTGGGGGATCTCGTTGGGATGCTGCCGAGGGAGCTCCGTCTCCTGTGGGATGCAACACACAGGTGAGGAGGGCCAGCTCCGAGTTCAACCCTTCTCTCCACCACATAACTGCTGGTTTAATACTGGTTTTCACACTCAGGAGAGGCAGGGAGGACTGCAGAGACTCAAGCCCTAGCGCAAGCTGCCTGGCAGGCCAGGATCCGGGACGATTTTCCACCAGTTGGTGGATGTATGGGATTTACGGCAGCTGGAACAGGCTGTCGGGTGCACACCCTCACCCACCACCTCTCCACCCCTAGGCAGGACGATTCCCCACGGGCAGAGGGAGGGTTTGCCCAGCCGGCGGGTACCACGCTGCCATGTTGATCCGGCGCTGCCTCTGAGCAGCTCCGTGCCCTGGCGGAGGGCAGCCTTTCACCTCGGCAGGAAATTCCTTTGGCCGAAAGCAAGGAGCTATTTCAAGCAGGCTCGTGATTTTGGGCAGAAACCAAATTCCGTTTCCCAAACGCCTTTGACCGTAGCAAGCTGTTCCCAGCTCCGAATTAGGGCATTTATCGAGGATGCTGGAGGGGCCCCCGGGGCAGCAGCACCCTGCACCCCTCCCTGGCCGGTGTATGGCCAAAGCCAGCCCAGCCTTTCCTCCGAGGTGCTGGATTAAGACATATTTCTTCCCATTTAACAATTCCACAAGAAATATTTAGCAAAAGCCTTCTTCCCATTTGCTCTTCCTACAGCTCCAGAGCTGAGGCAGGAGCATCTGGGGAGGAAAAGCTTCTCGGGTGTGCATGGAGGGGGAATAATTTGAGAACTG
This sequence comes from Arenaria interpres, assembly GCA_013399435.1. Lineage (NCBI taxonomy): Eukaryota > Metazoa > Chordata > Aves > Charadriiformes > Scolopacidae > Arenaria > Arenaria interpres. The sequence goes on along the minus strand of VXAK01021272.1, from coordinate 61,365 downwards.
AGAGTTTTCTCAAGATGTCCCGTCTGTCACTAATTCTGTCTCCAGGGCTGAGATATCTCCCCCCAGCTGCTGCCCCACTGTACGTCCCCTCCCTTGCCTTCGCACTGGGCAGCAGGAAAGAGCAGCAGTTTGGAGCTCTCACGACAAGAAAGAAATCCCTTCCCTTTACTGAATTCCACCAGGAGGAAGGTTCCTGTGCCGGCAGGCTGGTACTGGCACTCAGAGAGGGGCAGGGGACCATGATGTCCTTGGGGCAGTGCTGTGGCTAAGAGGAAGCAGCCATGGTCAAGGAGAGCAGCAGCTGGCTACCCACACCACAAAGGTCACCCAGCCTGGGAGAAAGCGCTAGAGCCCTCATGGGACAAGGGGGATGTGAGAGGGAGGAAGAAAAGCAGCCCTTAGTGCTGTTAGTAGAAGAAGGAAAGGGGTCTGGGTAACAGCAGGCCCCTTTCTGTGCCACTCACCAGCTCACGGATGTCCTCGTTGAGGTCCACATTGCTCAGCTGCCCGATGCGCAGGAAGGAGGAAGGAGTGAGCTGAGAAGGGAAAATGGGGTCAATTCCCAAACGCACCACAGACAGACAGAATCACAGACAGAATATTCATGGTTGGAAGGGACCTTTGAGATCATCGAGTCCAACCACAAAAAAAAACCACCACCACCAAAACCAAACCCACACCACAGGCCTTGGGAGAAGGAAGGAGCAGGCACACGTGTGCTTGTGCTGTGTCCCTCGCTGAGCTCTGCCTGCCTCTGAGAGCCCCCCCAAAGAGCAGCACCCGCAGAAGACTGCTCTTGGAGGACACACAGAGCTGGGGACCCACCACCCTGAGGAGAGCACGAGGCAGCGGCAGTCTGCTGGGTTCGGGCAAGCCGCTCCAACCTGTCAGCTGGCCAGGGCCAGCTCGCCCCGGGGAAGATGCCAGCCGGCAGCAGCTCATTCGGGACCGGCAGCCACCATGTGGGGAACGTGGCACCCCAACACAGCAGCCGTGTGGCCAGCAAACCCGTGCCGAGCAGCACGTTTTTCACACCCCTGGAGCTGGGGAGGGACAGACCCCCCCAGAGAAAAAGCACTGTCTCCAAGACGTGCCAGGGCCGTCCCTCGGCTCGCGCGCCCAGAAGGGACAGCTGAGGGCACGTTTGGCTCTGCCGTTGGCTCCACGGGAACAGTTCCCAGCCAGGGAGACGAGATCATCGGCACGTTCATCTCCCTCCGAGCTGCCGGGACCGGAGCATCCGGGCTGCCAGCCAGGGCACACAAGAGGGAGCGGGGCACGTTGCTCCCGTGCAGCCTCGGGGACACCGGCGCCTCTCCGAGCTGGCCCCAGCGCGATACTGGGAAGGAGCATTTGCATCCCCCTCTGGGAGAGCAGGTTCTCCTTTCACTGGTGACCACTTGGGCTTGTTACTGGCAGCATGATTGCACAACATGGGAGTTTTTGGTCTATTTGGGGCAACTCTCGTCTCCGGGCCGGTGAAGGGAAGGGCTGGGGCTGCAGCTGAGCCAGCCTCCAGCCGGGCAGTGCCGGGAGGGGACCCGGCAGAAGAAGGCAAGCTGCCGTCACCCCTCCACTGTTGTGAAACACAGGAATGCACAAGGGTGCGAGCAGCACCGTGACCAAACACAGCCCAAACGCCATTTCTCAACATGAAGATCTCCCCCTCCGGAGCCTCACCCCTCCCCAGCTGCCAGGCAAAGGGACTGGAGAATGAAAGAGGGATGGCGAGCGACAGCAGGGCCCTGGCACAGCAGTCCCTCTCTGCCGGCAAATCCCAGATCAAGCCCCTGCTGCTTTAATCCCCACCGATCCTTTCTGGAACGTGTGGGCCAGAGCGGCGCACGTCACCGCAGACGAAGAATACCCCTTTGTGCTCGCAGCCTGACCTATTTTCCCATTTCTCCGTCTGCTCCACATTCTCATTCGCTCCCTGACCTGCAGGCAGGTTTTGCCCCAACTTCTCAAACCCTCTGGGGTGCCCTTTTGTCCCCAGCAGCCTGAGCCCACAGGGGGGGCCGAGCACAAAGCGCTCCGTGCAGCCGTGTTTGGCTTGGTGAGACCAGCCTGGGCTTTGGTTCTGGTCTGTAATGGCTCCACAAGCCCCATGGAAAGGATCCAGGTGGACCCTTTTCCCAACAATCAGAGCAGACCCTGCACACCCAAAGTTGTCACCTCCACCAGGGGACACAGATGGGAGCTGGAGGCAGGAACAGCCTGTCTCAGTGACAGCTGGTGCCCAGCAGCTTTGGTGGCAGGTGGGGGGCTCAGCCATGGCCCCGCCATCCTGGGGCAGGGGAAAGGACATGGTCCTCACCCTGAAACCCTGCGAGGCACAAAGCTGAGACCTTGCACTGGAACCTCCCTCCACCCGGCTTCGGGAAGCATAAAGATCTAAGGCTCCCGTTAGATGCCACACGTCCAGGGCAAGATGAAGACAACGAGATGGAAACGGTCACTCATGTCACATCCCCTGCTCACACCTGGGCTCAGACCTCAGCACCAAGAACTCAGACAGGACCAGCCCTTCGGGGAAACCCTCCTGCTAGCCATGGGGGTCTGCAGAAAGACCAAACGTGGCTGAATGGGTGACACCCCCCATCACACCCCTGCCCTATGGAGCAAGCAGCCAGGGCAGGTATCCCAAGGGATGAGGGGGGCAGCAGGACCCAAGCACAGATGAAGGGAAAGGAGCTGCAGTTGAACCCAAAGCTGAACTTCATTAGACAAGCAGTGTGTTTTTAATATGTCCCCCCCTCCCCTTAAGTCCTGGCATCCAAACTGGCCGAGGGAGGGCTGGCTCCTGCCTCACCCAACACAAGGATCACATGCGGGGAGGACAGGAAAAAGCTACTTCCATCAACACTCAAATTTATAAGCGGGACCAGGAGGGTTCAGGCAGCCAGGAGACAAGACAGAAGATTGTTTGTGCACAGCTCAAAGATTCACCGAGCACATGGAGAGTGCTACCCTCCTCCGGGTGTTTTCCAGTCTCAGGCCAAAACAGCCGCTGGTGCCAGGTACATATGATGTCGGTGTGACCGCGGTACGATTATCTCCACACAACAACAGGCGCTGCTGCCAAAACCCAGAGGACACAGATGGGTTAACAGCTCTCCTGCCCCAGGAGAGGCTCTCGAGCCAGCTGAGCCTGCCTCCAGCAGCAGCACACAGCACCCAGCCCTCGGCACTCGCCCTGTTTGGGTGGGAAAGCCAATTCCTTACCCATCCCGAGCACTGCAAAGAGGTGTTTGGAGCCTAGATCTGGACCAAAACTGCGTAACATCTTCATCAGCTGGGCAGCTGGCACGCTGGTGGGCACCCCAGAGGGATCTCACCAGGCTGCAGGGAAGCCTCTGAGGTTCAACAGAGGCAAATACAAAGCTCTGCGCCTGGGATGGATGTGCTCCAGAGGTCAGAAGGGAACTTTGCTGAAAAAGCCTTGCAGTGAGGTCATGGATGGGTTGAAGAGGAGCTGGTGGAGGTGGTCGACCACCTCCTGGGTGGTGCAAGACCACAGCCAGGTCTGGGGAAGGGATCCCATGCCTCACCTGGCACCTGAATAGCACATCCGGGACTTGGTGTCCAGTTTGGGCAGCCTGGGACAAGAAAGGCACAGAGATACAGGAGGGAGTCCAGCAAGACAGTCAGGAGCTGGAGCACGCATTAAGACACATGAGGAGAAGCTGGTGCTTCTCAGGGAGATCTTTTTGCCACCTCCAGACACCTAATGAGAGAATACAGAGAAGATGGACCCCGACTTTCCTCGCAGCTTCACATTGACGGGACTAGAAGCAGCAGATGAGCTGCAGCAAGGGAACTTCTGCTCAGACAGCAGAGATGAACGTTCACCCCAAGGGTGATGACACATTGAACCTGAGGCCAGCGAGGGTCTCTGTCCTTGGAGACACCCAAATCTCCACTGGACGTGGCCCTGAGCGATCTGGTCCAAGGGATCTGCTCACAGCAGGGGCTGGCCTAGAGACCTCCTGAGACCCCTTCGCCATTCATCACCGCCCCATACGTTTGCCCCTTATCACCGTCTTGCTGCTCGCTAACAAACTGGAAGCACATGGCTTTCTGTTATCAGTCAGATAAAGCGTGGCACAGACTGCGTCGGGATCCCACGGCAGGATTGCAGAAGCAGCAGGAGAGAAGGAAAAGAATTTCCAGCCCCCTCTTGGCCCCTCTGCGCTCTGCCGAGGAATCCTCAGAGCCTGGTCGGGTGGGAAGAGCAGCTCCAGGCTGCGAGGCTGTGTCATGTCACCGGGTGGTAAAGCCAATTCCCCTTCCCACAGGGGAAGCCGTGGTAACATACGGGGAAGACAGAGCTACGGGGTTTTTGAAATCCCCCTCCTCCTCTGACACACAAGCACGGCTGCGATGGGCTTCAAACCAAGGAGCCATCCCTGAAACACACCACACCAGGAGAGAATAAAGCTCCTCACCTCCAGGGCCATACCCGGGGAGAAAGCATCCAGACCCTCCTCGTGGTGTCACCATTCAGCTATGATTTTCCTTCCAGCCTTCACTCCAGGGCACAGCTGCTCCTCGACTCTCACCTTGCACGAGGCTGGGAGACGCTGTCCTGGCCCACCTGCCTTTCTCCAGGCACCTCGTCCCACGTGTCCCCTCTGCAGAGGGGCAGCACAAGGTTAAGGAGCCACCGTGGTCCCCAACAGCACATGGCAGAAGGGATCGGACTCGCCAAACACCCTCTGCTTGGGGAAGCTCCAGTCACCACCCAGGGGGTGGAGGCCAGCTCCAGGCAGCGGGCAGGCAGGGACAGGCACCCTCTCTGCCGGTACCCAGGGGACGCGTGACCTGGAGCCCATCACCAGGAACAAGGGCTCACCCAGCAGACTTCTCTTTTTCTCCCTCCCTCCCCCATCCCCCCCCCCAGATTTTCCGATTGCAGCAAGCGCAGCAGCCCTCCGGCATCCTCACCCGGCCACAGAGGCTGCATTTTACACCCTGTTACTTGAAATTAAAGAAAACAAGACTGACAACATGTAGAGATGCAGAATAAGCACGCAGGGATTCAGGAGGAGGAGCTGCTCAGCAGCAGCAGCAGCCGCCCGGTCCATGTTTTGGTGACCCCCCTTGCCCACACCCCCTGTTCCAGGCACCTCCCAGAGCGTGAGCATTACACCAATCCCAAAGTCAAGGCATTTTAGCACAAACACAGAGCACATTCTCAACGAGTAGCAAAGGAGAAGCGTTCTTATTTGGAAAAATGCCTAATGACAGAAATTGGCTGCTCTTCCTCAAATTGTCCAGCCGCTTTTCAGCCAGAGAACCAACACACCTGACTCAAGAACACAGGAATGGGGCAGCCCATGGCTGGCTGCCCCTTGTTTCTCGATATACTCGAGACACTGGAAAGCCTCAGTGAGAGAATGAGGGCTCTGAAGCAGCACTCATCTGGCCCCAAAACCGGAGAAGACCTCAGGAACAGCCCTGTAGCACCCCCATCTTGGGTGCGTTTATCCAGCCCCTTCTCACTTCCCGCCCACAAGCTCTCAATCTCAGTCTCTGGTGCAGTCAGAGAACTACAGACCCATGTTTCCTTTTGTCACTTTCAGATCACTTTCATTTCCATCAAACAAACATGTGAGAAAAGGAAGAAGCTCTGCTGGGGACATTTTCATTGTGTTACCATGACCCCAACTCAAGTCTCCTGCGAGCTAAGCAGCTCCAGCCTTTTCGTTTCTCTGCCAAAGCTGTCCCACCTTCACTTTTCAATCTAGATGACTATATGGCATCTTGGTCACCAGGTGGGACCGTCTGAGGGAGAGAAGCAGCTGCCCCACACTGAAAGGCAACCCCAGCGCTACGGTGACAACCCAGCCACCACTGTCAGGGCACGCGTGGTCCGGAGCTCCAGCAAGGAACTCGCTCTTCTCCTTTGCTGAGGAAAATGTCACATAGCACCTCGTCACCAGCTGGGACCTGAGCTGTCCGTGCCGTGAAGGACAATAAATCAGTGACAATAAATCAGATTGGCAGGGCTGGGTCTCCACCACCAACTGCCCCTGCCGTAGGGGATGCCCAGACACTTCTTCTGAGCCACCAGGAAACCTTTTCCTAACTGACCCGCAGCCACAAGACATGGCTAATCCCTATTTTAACACCTTTTGGACTCACAGAATTCACCACATGGTCTTTAAAGACAACCCACGCTGTAAATACACGGGTCCTGTGGTACCGGGTAGGAAGATTATTTTTATTTTCACACCAGAACACCTGTAAATGCACAGGCGACTCCTTCCAGCCGCCGTGCCCCGCTCCCGCAACACCACGCTAAGCGCTTCCAGCCTAACGAACCCTGCATTTCCCGCTAATTAGTCGGCTGTTCTGACTTGCCCAGGAGCAGGGCAGCACAGAATCACGCCTGGCGAGACGCCCCTGCCAACAGCTGCCAAAGGCTGGCACAGCTCCTCCCTGACCAAGCTCAACTCTCCCAGCAAACTCTTCGTAGGAAATTCAAGGATGTCACCGGGAGGCAGCCCCTCTCCCACCGGGTGCTGGCACAGGAGAGCCCCAGGGAGCCATCCCCCCCAGCCCATGGGCCTCGCCTGGCCACGGCTTCACTCCGTAACAGGCACCAAGCTCCTCGGTGTGCTCCGTGTGTGGAGGAGACACTGCTGGGCAGACTGCCCAAGTAACAGCCTCCAGGTGTGCCGGAGAGAAGTTTCTCTGCAATTAATTACCCAAAATTTATTTGCAAGAAGAAATTGGCCTGGCTGTAACGCGGCCCACCCTGGTCTTGCTTTTCACCAGCGTAATTCCATGCCTATGGCACGACGGCCACCGCCACGGCAGCGCTGGACATCCTGGTGTTCGAGCCCAACCTGTTGGCTTGGGCAGCAGCAGCAGCATGTCGGGCGAGGGGCTCTCTCAAAGAACGCCGTTTTTTCATCGAAACGAAGTGGGCAGCCCCGGCGGGCAGGAGCAGACCCCGCTCAGCACCGCGTCCTGCCGGCAGGGACCGTCCCGCCCGCACCCGCCGCTGAGGAACGGGCAGGAGTGCACGGCAGGGGCCCGGCAGGGCACCGGCATCACCGTG